>JARHVA010002585.1:480000-540000 GCA_037957365.1 Torreya grandis | reverse complement strand
TAAAAAATCCAACTCTTTTCAGTTTGTATTATTTATATGAGAAATGGGTTTCACTATTCCTTGCTCATTTTTACCTAACCCTTGTCCGTTTTACATATATTTGAGTAAATATTGAGAACCAAAATCAGATTTATAGACTTACACTACACTATGAATGGGTTGTTAAAGCATTACATAATGTTTGAATGGATTAATATCCATTGGGCATGTGGAAATGAATCCTTGATTACTAAAATTTAAGCACGCATGTAACATGGAGGGAAACACATACATCTCATATATCCAATGCCATCCCAAAAGAATGTTATAGTTCAAATCATTTGGCATAATTTAGTACAAAATAGGTAATTTATACAGACCTAATATAATATTTAATGTTACCTATCCCAATACTTATTGTGACATATGTCAAATTTATTGATTCTCATATTATATGGTTTCAAATTTTATGGTCTAATGTTAATTATAGAGATAAATGATATGTTACAAATGTTGAGTCTGGAATCATTGTTCACGAGAACTCATTTTACCATTTTTTACAAACACATGCCTAGATATAGAGTGGAAAATAGTTGTTTATAAGTTGTTGAGGTGGAAAATCCTCTTTTTCAAGTGGTGTATTATACTTAGTCCATTTTATGGAATTTAATACAAAGACCACATGTGGTGGTTCAACATTACAAGGGAGTAAGGTCATGTGTAATGCATCTAAAATAACATCCTTGTAATGTGATGAATTGTGTAATAGGTCCAATAGTGAGGTTTTGGCAACAATGTGTTTAAATTAGGAAATAACATCTCCTAGGGAAGATGATTGCTTCATGGACTCCCTTTGGTGCATTGTAGTGACATCTAAAATCTCATTGTAAACATTAAAATAAGAAGGAATATGTAGGAAAATAGCTTTTAAATAATTTATAGATAATGAATGAGTTAATTAATCATCAGATATAATAATTAACAACCAATATAAGGTATTAGACCATGAAATAATTTACATATATTTCCATGGCAATCGTGATTATAAATTTATATCACTCATGATGTAGTAACAAAAAAAAAAAAAAAACCCTGAGTGACCTAGGGTTTGATATTCAAATATTGGGTTCACCAAATATTTAACCCTAAAGTGTTGATCTAAGGTGATCTTATTATTAACCCTATATTTGAAGTAAATAGGTATATATAAATAAAATGGTATAAGGGTGATAATCATATCTATAGTATGCCAATTAGATGCTAAACTCATATATAAGCATACACTAAATTTATTATGCTAAGATAGACTATACAAGTACAACTATGCTAGTTATAGAAATGAAAAAGAAGTGATATAATTAACTTGTTATGATGCTAATGTAGTTAGGTATTTAGGACAGGAAAAAAGTAAGCTGGAAGTAGATTCTAGAATAGTCATCAAATTTTGGCTTTAACACTTCTAGTTCCCTGATCACTAACATCAGTCTAGGATAATTTTGTTGATGCTACTATCTAGGTTCAATGCTAGTCTTATATAGAATAGCTACTAGAACATGATACAAACACCTAGATGCTTCTAGGTTTTAGTTCATCTCCACTTTGGTGCATTCAAATCTGGGTCATGGACTGCCACTCCTTATGAAATGGTAAAACCATAGTTATCCATCTTCATAGTGACCTTGGGTGAAAATGGGTTAGTTGGCACATGATGTTGAGCTTACCCCAAAGACCCCAATATTTGATGGCATTTCCTACATATCCAATACTCCATAATAAGGCTTCCGATTCATATAGTTCTTCCCTACATGTTGGCTTGTGTGTAAATCATACAATATGTGTAAATCAAGTACAATAGTGACCTAACTTGTATCTTAGAAAAAATGATCTCTTGATCTTCTCCTTTAGTACTTCAAACCTATAGATGTTTAGTCCCTATGGCTAGTATGGAAATAAGAATAAATAGAGAAGCTTTGTTCAACTTAATGCTCTATATTCTAAATGCAAGGTGAGAAATGAATGAGGGTATATTTTGTATTTATATCAATCCATTTGGATTAATATATCACACTAAATTACTTAGGCCATCCATTAAGATATGTTTCATTTGTAAATTAGATGACTTTAGGGCAATGGATGCTTTCATCAAGATAAGATAATAGAATCGATGCTACTATCTATCCTGGACATTAGTGACAAGGGAGCAGGAAAGTAGGTACAAGTTCAAAACTTGTAGATATGGAAGATATGCACATTTTGGGCATTTTTGGCAAGATAGAAGGTATGGGCTATCAACATAAGACTAGTGAGACTATGAGATACATGCCAAGGGGAACAAAGATAGAAAAGATGTGACACTTGATAAAGTGGGAAAGGTAAATAACTAAGAGAAACAACCAAGGTCTAATTTTTCTAAGTGTACACTTGATTGAGGTGGTATGTAATCATAAAATATTGTATACATGTCCACTTTTCCTTTTAATCAACACTTTAAAATTTTAAATATACGAAAAGTTTTATATTGATGATTTGATAAGTTCACCTATTTATCCCTTCTATACTCATCAATAGAGGTCAATAAATATAAACTATTTCCACTAAAGAGTGTTTGCCTATACTCACACGTATTTGGGTGAACAAGTTCAAGCAAAGGTCTTGTTTCCCTATGTTATTTTCCAACAATACACTCTTCATAATTTTTTTGGATTCTAGATCAAGGGTAATACTTTTACCATATCATTCTTATGCAATAATTTTGAACTAACTGAAACTCAAATGACCATATCTAAGATGCCATGGCTATGATTATTCTTCTATAATAACTTTAAAATCACCATATAATTAAATTTGAATTCTATGAGGAAACATATTATTTTGGTCATTGGAGCTTGTGCAATTAACTTATTACTATAATTTCATCAATAATCACACATCTATCATTATTAAAATAGACTCTGTCTTTTTGTATTAATTTACCAATGCTAATTAGATTGTCTTTAAGATCAGGAATATGATAAATTTGGGATGTGCTTCTTTTCTCCTTGATTGGTTTTAATGTTGATGTTCCCTTTGCCCATGACAATTGTTTTATTATCATTCCTCAATTTTAATTTTAATTTCATAGATTCATTTATGTTTACTAACATATCCTTATTTCCACTCATTTGATTAGCATAACCATTATCTAGAAACCACACTTCTTTTCTACTTTTGCAATCACATTATAAGGAACAATAATTGAATTAATGTTTTTGATCTAACCCTGATTTACTCATGAATAGTTTTCACTTTTACTATTAATATAAAAGTGCTTCTTTCTACACTCATTTGAATAATTCCCAATTTTTTTGTAGTAATGACATTAAACATTACATTTTTCATATGTTTTGACCACCATGTGTATGATTATGGTTATAGTGGTTGCCTCTACCTCTTACACGTGCAACCAAATTGGTATTTGTTCTTCCTTCTTCATGGAAATTATTGTGCCTTCCTGTTCCTCATGCACCTTTCTTACCACATCCTCTTTCTCTTGTGCCTTTACTATTTTTAGCCAGCACTTGTATTTATATGTATATTTTAGGGGAGAACTAGTCACCCTATTCAACATTTTATCATGAATTTGCAAATATATAATAATCTCGTCAACAAATATTGTTGAAAAATCTCTTGACTCTTCAATAGTTATAATAATAGAATTAAATCTAGCAGGAAGACTCCTTAGAATATTTTATATTATATTTTGATCTTCTAATGTATCTCCATTTGAATTCATTTGATTTAATATATTCATTTCATGAGTAAAATATTAATTTATCAATTTTAAATATTCCATTTATAAATTTTCAAAATCTTTTAAAAGTTTTTGTAATCTTATCGGTTTGACTTTGCTAATTCTTTGATATGAGTTTTTTTAGAATATCCCATTCTCAATTGGACATTGTTGTTGTTTCAATCATTAGAAAATTTGACTTATTCATTGGACGGTGGATGAAAAAGAGCTCCTTGGCATCCTTTTTATTTTCCTTAACAAGATCTTTTTGTGCTTGTGTAAGGGCATTATGTGCCCCCTGATATGTTGGTTTTGTAAAACCATTCTCCATCAACTCCATAACTCTTGAAAACTAGGTACTTCATTCATTTGGATAAATTCAATACTCATAATTCTTTCTATCAAACTAAGAAATCTGGTTTTTAGTAAAATTATTATTGTTCATACCTTCCATACTTCAACTAGTTTGATAACTGACTGGTTGATCTAGCTTTGATAAGCTCCAACTAATATGTTTGACTAGTATATTCGCTGATAACCAAGCTCAAATACCAATTTAAAAATATATTAAAATACCAATTTGAAGATAATATTCACATGTAAATTTGTAAGTAAATTTTAAATGATTATTTTATAGACATATACACTTAAAACATGAGCACAAAACAAACTTCTATTAAAATAGATGATGTTGCATAAAAAAGCTTATTTTACTTTTGACTTTTCATTTTTTTTTTCTTTCCTTTAATTTTTTTTCCTTCTTTTTTCTTATTTTTCCTTATAATGAAATAACTTGAACACATTTATTTATAAACTACTTCTAACTTCTTCAAAATATTCTTATCTACCTTAAACATCAAATATTATCACATACTTATATCTCAAAAATATAATTACTTTCATCTATAAACTAACTACTACATTTATTAAAAATAACAATACATAAGAAAGAGATTTTAAATAACTTAAAAATAATAAATATAATAAGTCAAACTTATATTTGCAACAAGTTTAACACCTAATTTTACATGGAACAACTTATTTTACGTAAAAGGCAACATAAATGAGCTCACCTTTTCTAGAATAATCAAAGTAAACGTCAACGGATTTAAAAGTCGTTATAGATGACAATAACAATGGAAAATGTGGCCAAGAGGGATGAATCCTCCCCTGATTTGGTAATCGTCAGAATCGCTCAAGTAATGTCTTCTCTTAATTCGGACATGGCCAGTGGAGGTATCGACCCCACCGATGCAGACAAGATTACAACATTGGATGAGTATAACCAGCCCCTCACTCACTTCTTTGCGGATCTTCCTTCAGAGGATAAGGTAAGGATTAAACGTTTCTCATCATGTCCATTGATCTATAGGAAGATAATATCATAACATGTAATCAAAACGTCCATCAAAAGTTTATTACAGAGTTTGTAGACGGAGAAAATCTTTAATAATAACTATTGGTTATATCTATGCAGGTGATTTTGGTTGGATACAGCGTTGGTGGCTTCAATTTGAGTTTAACCATGGAGCGATTTCCACATAAAATTGCTGCGGCGGTATTCGTTACTGCCTTCATGCCCCTCAGCGGAACAACTCTCTCTCATAGTTTCGAACAGGTTTTATTCCTATACTTCCTACTGCACCAGTTAACATTAATCCAAACTCCTATTGCTATTTCTCTAACATGCAGTCTATGCACATAATTCAAAAGGTTCTGTAGAGGATTGAAAGCTTAGGAGACTCCACATATTACTATGGAAATGGAGAAGAAAATCCAGCAACATCCTGCAAGTTTGGTAACCGCTTTTCTCAACAATTTGCGTTACAGAAGAGTCCCTCCTGGGTAAATTACCTAATTGGCCAAACCCTAGATTGAATAATTTCTTGTTGGTGTTGTAGATTAAAATGATCATGATGACAAATGCAGGACATCACATTGATCGGTTCGCTGGTGAAAAAACTCCTTTCTGGAAAGGAGCGATTTCGTATAGCAGTGAGAATTATGGAAGCGTTCCCCGAGCATACTTTGTGACGAAGGAAGACAAGCTTATTGTGGAGGAGTTGCAGAGGAAGATGATTGCAGAGAACCCTCCCCAAATGGAATACTAAATAGAAGGATCTAATCACTGCCCATTCTTCTCTAAACCTGATCGTCTTGCTGAAATCCTTGTACATATATCTGCCACGTGGATGCAAGTTAGAATAAAAAAGAAATAAATAATGATACTGGCTTTTTAATTAAAAGATGTGAGAGTGAGGTTACATTGGCTCTAAATAGATATAGGCTTAGAGGTGATTATATGGATGTCAAGGGATAGGGGCATAATGCCTCCATTATCAATTACTACATGAGTTATTATAAATATTTATTTGGATTTGATATATACAATCTTGTTATTTATGTTCTTTGTTGTAATTGATTAATTAATTTATGAGATTATCTCACATGTTATTTAATTTATTTATGTATTTTTATTTTATCATATAGTATTTGTAATTGTAAGGATGAGATGCACAAATGATATAGCATTTAAGCACAATACATATTTATACTAACTAACCTTTGATAAGATCACAAATGATAGAACTACTTGTAATAGAAACATATGCCAAACCAATCTGAAATAATGTTGCATTGTATTGATATATGTTCCATGTGTTACAAATTAATCCTAACATGGATATATTAGTGAGTTTAGATAATTAATGGAGAGGTTTAATCAATAAATAGGTGAGTTTATTAATACAAGTGATTTATTGCAATAAAACAAATCATGTAGTGATATTATAAAAGAGATTTCAGGGTTGTTAGTTGTTAGAACAACTAACCTATTATTAGGGAGTTATGTTATAATATTATTCATATATATTGTAATTTCTTATTTAATATCATTACGTTATTGAAACTGACCAAAAAATCTGTCTTTGCACACCTTGAGATCTCATTGAATATGGTGTAAAAACTAAATTTGGTATCAAAGCAGGTTTGTGTGGCCTCTCTAAATATGGTTGCTTCCTCCATTCATTTGTTTTTGCACCAAAACAACTCCATGATGTCCCACTTTTAGCAGTCATTGCTTTGTTGCCCACCCCTTCTTGCATTTTTTCATTGGTTAAAAAGTGAAGACCATGTGTCCTCCCAATGGCATCCACCAATGAGCACGAATAACGACTTACAAAATGAGAAGTCATAAATTTTATTTTAATTTTAGTGATTTTAATTTTATTTATTTATTTTTGGGTTAGAGATTTGATGTTTTTATAATGTATTAAAATGTGATTGATTGTTTTTTTCAAATATTGTGTGAGAGTTTTTTCATTTAATAATTCTATCAATATGTATGATGTATCTATGAGTTTTTTTTTCATTTTTATTTTTTTAAAATTTTATTGCTAACTTCTATCCATAATGTTACTTCTTGAATAATGTAGATTTAATGTATATATAGGTATTTACTTAGTGTTGACTAAGTCTCCAAAATATATGTGTAGCCTAAAATTTGAGCTAATGAATTAATTTATCTAATTTAATCACTCAAGCTTCAAACCACTATGTAAAGTCTAGAGACATTAATATTAAATGTAATTAATTGAATAAACTCTTCAAACCAATGTTATAATTTTAATGCTAAATGTTCTAAACCATGATCAAACAGAATGAAAATAAAAAGATTGTAATTGAGATACCTTAGACTCAGAAATTTAATATTATGATGCTTGATTATGGATGTTGAATGATAGATGTTTCAATGATTAATTGGACATGGATTGGTTATGCATTCATAAGATGGCTCCAATAGAAAAGAGGGGTGGTTTAAATAGAAAGATGAAAGAAAAATCAATGGTAGAGATTTAAAGTGAGTTAAAAGAGATCAAGGATGGGAATTATCCAAGAAATTTAAAATTCTTTAGAAGCCTCTAGATTTATAGACTTTTAGAGAGAAGGGGAGAGAATAGAGAAGGTTTTAGATTTCGAGGGTTCTAGAATCCTTCTTAAGACTAATGATGATTAGATGGGGATTAGGTAGATGATTAGGGACTAGGGGTGTAGGAGAACTTAGGCATAGGCTAGGAGATGGGTAGGTGGGTTATGAGAATTTAAAACTTCTAAATAATAGGTAGGTGGGGTTACATTAAGATAAAGAGATGATTAGGTGAATTAATGATGAAGTGGGATAGAATAAGGTTAGTAGATGATGAAATATGAAGAAGGGGACATTGAATAAATGAATAGAAAATAGATAAATTAGTGAGATAAATTAGATTAAGTAGAATTAGTATCGACTAATAGGAGTATTAGTGACAAAAATATAAATGAGTGAATTTAGATGCATACATTTTGCCCATATTTGAAAGGGCATTGCGAGTGAAAAAAATGAAATTAGTAATGATCTTTCAAAGAAAAATCATTTCATAGATGAATGTTAGTAGATGATGTTGTTAATGGTTAAAATTAGTGGATATGATGTCCCCTCGAGGGGAAATTAGGTAAGAATGAGATGGATGGCCACTTGAAAGAAGAAATGAGGGGTGGGATGTAATGGGTAGACGAGGGGATGTGATGCCAAGTGTGAGATAGAAGATGATCGACTTGAGTAGTGAGCTACAAATTGATGATGCCCCTGATAAATACACATATATAGAGAGTAAATATGATGGGTGTCATGATTGTTAACACATCCCAAGGGGGAGTCAACCGTAATAGGATGATGACAGATTTAAAAGGTCACAAGCTTTAGATGTATCACAAGTAAGGACACATGCAAGGGAGAGATATAGGCCATAATAAGACTGATTTGATGAGATTAATGATGGGTGTAGCTCAAATCTAAATCGATCAATATGATGTAGTTGATGAGAATGATATGATTGAGTGACCAAAAGATAAGGGAGAATTGGATGGTAGTGCATCATATTAAGGAGCCATGATATAATTAGTGATGATGCCCCTACCAAGGACACATGTAGGGGAGTGATAGAGGAGATAGTGGTTGAGTTATCTTTGGGAACTAAAAAGTGGTCAAGTGTTGCCTACATAGTCTTATAAGACATTAGGTTGATGTATTTCTGAATCAAAGACAAGTGATAGAGGGGATGATGATGATGAGGATGAGGATTAGTGATTTATAGGATGACGTGATTGATTAGAGGATGAATTATATGATAAGATGAGGATTAACGATTGGATGTTAGTTGAATGGGTCACAAAGATTGGATTAGTGATGGAAACAAATATGATGAAATAATTTAATGATGAGGGTGTAGATGATCAAGCCATCAAAAATTTCATAAATATCATCATAATCTAAGCAATCCAATAGATATAGCATTTGGCAGTATGCCCCATGATATAAGTATGACCAAGAAGGCAATATGCCAAAGTACACGGGCAAATAGAAAACTCTTCATCATCAAGGGAACTTATAAGCCTTACCATAGCTTTGATGACCTCGTAGCATCCTAATTAATTTCCAAGTAGATAAAAAGAGACAAAAACAATCAAATATTTACATGATAGAAACATGTAAAAGAGACAAATAGAACAAATAAGTAACACATACAAATTTCTCCATGCAGTGTCACAATGTCTTGTCTAATGATGGGATGAATGATTGGGTGATGGGTTTGATGATCATGATGTGATTGTGGACTAAGGATGGACTTGGATTTGGATAGGGTGATCATGATTGGGATTGGGCTAAGATGCTTCCCCTAGTTGAAGATAGAAGGATGGAGGGTGGGGGAAGGTCTTTGAATACTAATTTGATCTTGAAATTGAATCAAAATATGGCCAATGAAGGTGTTTTAGAAAAGTGATGACCAAGGATTACCAATAGATAAGGCCTTGCAAGAGTCCAATCTATCAAGAAGAGGAGATAATGATGGAAATAAATACCTTCTATGCTAGCAAAATAATGATTGGATGGGTACTAGGTATGAACAAACAATGACAAGGAAAGTGATGGGATCAATTTCCTTCCATACTAGCAAAAGATTGATGTGATGGGTGGTAGCTATGAAAAGGTCTTGATAGGGAAGTGATGGGTACTAGATTAAATTCTTGATAAGGTGATGTATGCTAAAAATACCTAGGCCAAGGATTAGATTAAAGATATGAAGGGACCGGTGACCACTAGGATTGGATTTTAAGACTAAATTTTTTATCCAAGGATGACATATGGGAAGACAGATAAACAACATAGAGATGGATGTGTCTAGAGGATTAGGGATAAGACAAGATACCATGGACTATTTTTGGCTTTTTTGAAGTTTTATGATTTTTAGGGTGTTTGACATCTTTTAATTTTTACAGAGTTTTGGAATATGTATGCACACTATCCAAATGGGGTTATTATCAAAGGGAATACGAAGCCTAGCAACTAGGATGAGGATGGATGGAATAATGGATAGGATGAGAAAAGGGGGATGGTGATGCAGAAGAAGGGATGATGACCAAGGAAGAATGGATGAGGGATTACCAATGACCACATTGTGAAGGAACCAAATGTTTAGTTGCCTGAGTGTTCATTAGAGGATATGTCAAGATGGTTTGAGAACATGTCTCAAGACACATTCCACTTCTTACGAAGGCCAAGATGGGAAGGAATGAAATATGATGCAAGATGATGGGTAGGAATAATGGACTAGGGGATAAGATGGATAAGAATGATGTGGATGGGGTATATAGACAAAGTTGATGAAGGATGAGATAAGTATAGATGGATTGATAAAGCATAAATGGATTTTTCCCGTAAGTTTCAAGGTAAAATGTGGACAATTAATTCTTTTACCATGATGTCAGAAATAAATTTTCATCATGGTTCATTCCTAAGGTTCTAGAAGACTAGTTCTCACCATTGGACAAATGATTTTTATTTTTACTTATTTTTTATTTTAATGTTGAATTTTTGGAATGACATATTGATTTATTATATATGGGGATGAGATACATGAATGCAAGCATCATGGTGATCTCAAGCCAATACTTACTCTATGGATGTATGATGTTGTCATCATGTTACTCATTGTATTAAGGTCGATGTGACCTTCATTGATGCTTGATGGAGAACCCTCCAGATATATAGACTAGGTGTCTTCATTGCCCTTAGGAGAGACAATACTAATTGGGTGGGTGATGTGAGGTACGGATGTGATTAGATCTTGATGGGGATGGATAAGACCTGAATGGATGATAAGATCATGATAGGATGGTATGATGGATGATGGAAGATTATGACTATTAATCACATATATCATCAGAGATGCTAGACATTCTTAATTTGATTAGTTCTAATTGATAAAATATTTTAAGAGATCCAAGACACTTTGAGATTGTGGTACATCTTTGATCTAAGTATTTGATGGATGATCAGCCACACTGATAGTGCATTAAATAATATTTTGATCTTTTGATTGGATTTGATTTTGATTGACCTTTGGTGCTTGATTTACGGCTTCACTAGAGGAGAGTGATTTTTTGACTTGATAGATGATGATTAATTTGACTTTGGCAGTCCCCTAGTGTCATATTTTGGGCTTCACTTGGGGAAGACATTTTTGGATTAAGCCGATGATTTGACTCTTCTTGATTTTGATTGATGGGATCGAAGATGATTTGATTATCATTATTGACTTCTATAATGTGGTCTTGGACATTTATATTTGTGGCACACATTGTGTTGCTCAAAGAGCCATCCAACAATGTATGTTCCTATGCATTCTTACGGAGGGAGGTGATTAAATGATCATTGATAGGAATAAATGGGTCTATGATGGATGAAGGTGGGGGAGATGATGTAATGAGGTCAATGAGTGGTGATTAGACAATATGGTCTTCATAAGGGTTCCTAGGAGACCCAATTTTGACATCAAATAAAATCTCATCAAGATCACCAAAAGGATAATGAAGACTAGCTATAGTAGAGATATCCAGAATAGGATCAGATTCACTTTGAATATATTCAATAGATAAAGCTTATAATAACTCTGTTATGAATTCATCATCTTGATCAAGATCTAAAGGCATTCTTGGTAATGAATTGTTATCCAAATTAGAGGTATCTCCAAAAGGGTAGGCATAGTTATCAATGTCTACTACAATATAGATGAGGGATGATGTTTCTAATGAGGAATCTAATTTGAGTCTTGGCATTGTACATGATATTGATGATGATAAGTCTTGTGTTGGCTCTGATGTATAATATGAAATGCTTCTAGTTAAAGAGTGATTATCCATGATTGACCTCGCAACATGGGGTTTTTGGTGTGATGGGTGAGAAGGTGATGGTGGAGGACTGATGGGTTTGACAAAGATAGGAATTTTGTAGGTATTATGGGATATAGGAGGGCTAGGTTCATGGAGAATAGACTCATATTCAATGATGAGACCATGGAATATGGGTGTGGTATCTTGACCTTGGCTTGGAAGGGGAAAGGCTTGATTGGCAATGAAATCTTGGAATTCCTCTTATTGTGCACCCAAGGATGGAGACTCATCTAATTCATCCTTGATTATTATGTCATCACAATTGATGAGGTCTTGGATAAATTATTGGAAAGGATGACATTGATTAATGATATGCCCCCAATTTGGGTGATATACATAATATTGATTATCTTTATACCAAGAGGGTTTAGGCTTAGTGGGATCAAGATGTTGGATAGGTCGATAGACCATAATGTTAGCAGTGATAATTTTTTTGAAAATGGCTTCCAAGGATATAAGAAGGGTAGTGTAAATACCCACTTCAAATGTAGATAGGAAAGCATTAGACTTTAGATCATATGGTTTTTGACATGACAAGGTGGATGGATTTGAGGTGGCCAAAATTGGAATCCCTTTGCTAGTATGGGAACGGGGGTCAATGGATTATGACTTGTGGATGGAAGATTTGTACGAGACTCATATGAAGGGGACTGGATGGGGTTGTAATGAGTTTAAGAGGATCAACCCCTTTGGGAAGTGGATCACCCATCATAATAAACTGTAAGAGGATCTCATCCTTGTGGGCAGATATATATTGGTTGATGAAGGTGGGGTCTAGATTCATGGTGATTGATGATGAAGAGGGATAGTGAAAATAGGTTTCTCAAAAGAAAATAAGTCCAATGACCAAGTTATTATGATTAGGTGATGATGGTCAGATGGATTAAAGATTAGGATTAGATTTTATATAAACTTATCAAGAATGCCCAGTTATCAAGCTAGCAAAAGGATTTAGGATTTGATAGGTGCCTAGATTCAAACTAGCAAGAGGATGATATGATGGATTCTAGTTACGAGTAGGCAAAGATGATATATACTATATTTATGATGACATATTTGTTAGATTGAGACTAAAAAGGTGATAAAATGCCAACTAGGTATGCGATCTGACCAAGGATGATAGGATGATGTGGATGGATGACTAGGTCAAGCCTTGGACTAATTTGTTCAAGATGAGATGGGATAGGATTATGGGATGAAGGTGATTAGGATAATGGGATAAGGAAAAGTATAATGTTATGTAAATGATGATGAAATGATAAGGGTGATGGGGATGAGATGGGGATGTTTTAGACATGTAATGTGACCCAAAGAGCCAACAAGGATAATATAAGATATGATTATACTAGATAGGTAATGAAGAAAAATTCAAGACAAATTGATTGATTATGGATTGGGTGGACTTGACAAGGTGTGATTGAAAAGATATGATTAATTATGAGTAAGACTAGGATGGGTTGTGGATAGAAGGATGTACAAGAGAGAAAAATTATGTATAAGAGAGTAAAATAAGGATATACAAGAGGTGATATGGTCTATATTAGGATGAGATTAAGTCAAGGTGGGAGATGGGATAAGGATATACAAAAGGCAATGATGACATAAAGATGGGATGGTGGGTTATGATCAATTGATGAGATAGGATAAGATGGGATGGCTAGACAATATTTAAAAGAGGGTGATGACAAGAATGTAAAAGAGGATGCTATAAGATGTGTGAGTGATAGGGGGTATGACAAATGATAGATGGATATGATGACACTAGGAGTGTATTAAGACAAGATGGGAGATAGGATAAGGATATACCAAGGCAATGGTGAGATGGGGATGGGATGATGTGGTATGCTGAGATAGGATAATATGGGGATGACTAGATTAGGATGGGATGAAGACAAAAGGGGGTGATGGGGAGGAAGATGATAGAAAAGATATTAGGAGGATGATATGATGATAAGATAAGGATATATAGGATGAGGATATAATTTCAAGAGGATGATATAAATGTACAAGATGATAGGCCCAAGATGTATAAGATGGGATGAGAAATGAAAAGGATGTATATGATGGGATTAAGATATATACATGATGGGGGATGATCAAGGGTGGGTGGAAATGATGAAACTAATAGGATATTAAGGCAAGGTGGTGATGGGGAATAGTATGAGATGTGTGAAAGGATGTACAAAAGGACAATATGTATAATGGTATGATGACAAAGTTCAAGATTATATGTACAAAAGGATGATGGGATAAGGATGTAAAAATGAGAAAATGATGAGGCAAGATGATGTGAAAAGATATTAATAGGTATGTATAGGTTTGGGGTATAAGGCTGACTCGACTCACAAACAATACAAGTCTAAAAAAACACTCAAAGAAAACACACAATCACGAATCCTAAATTATTAAACTAATAAGGGTGTGTAACTCAATGATCATACCATCTAATGGCTTCATGGGTGAGGCTTTAGGTTGGTGATCTATTACAAAATCTACCAAACCCTCTCAACCTTGCTTGCACATGATGGCTACTTTGAAGCTGATACTAACTCCTACAGTGGTACACTTGTTACATTCAAAATGTCCATATACTACGTTTGCACAAAGTTTCTATGTACATCCCATATATATGAAAAGGTACATTATGGCCCAATTTTTTTTATGATGTTGTCTAATTGCCTTGTATCTTGGAGCTTAATCACCCTTTACTCCATGGGACCCTTTATGGGGAATCTTGCTTTGGTACCAAATGATATCTCTCTTTATTTTAAAACTCCATCACAACACAGAGTTTGGAATAATGCGTGGTGGTGAAATCCATGGTCATTATCCCCATAGAAAAAAGAATAGCATGGAGGGTTTATAAGCAATTTTTGATCTCCTAGGAATCACCACAAGGACATAAGGAGGAGGGCATAAACTGACCATAGCCCTTAAGATAAAAATAGGTAGATAAAATATTAACTAACTAATTAGATTAAGATGTGTGATATATTTACAAGATGAAAGACAAGAATATACAAGACAAGATGAAATGATCAAAATGATTTAAAATTAAATTTTAAAGTGCCAAAAAGGAGTTTTTGACAGGCAACCTACAAATAAGGTATAATAGTTTGATTTTGTCACTCAAAAAGAGCTAACCTACAAGATAAGGATTAGTTGTTTGATTTAAAAGTCTTGAAGGGTAACCTACAAGTTAAAATTTTAGATCAAAATATGACTTGTAAAAGGATGATGTTAGTTAGACAAAATATCAACTAGATTTACCCTTGAAAAAAATAAAAGTGTTAGACCTTAAGAAAATCACCCTAAAAAATCATGATTTCAACTTATAAATCTTTTTGGAGAGTGGGTCACTATACAGGGGTCTAGGGGTGGTAGCCCTCATCGAGGTCAAGGGGCATAGCCCCTTGTAGGGTTGAGGGGTAGAGCACCTTGTAGGGTTTGGGGGTAACGTGGTATAGGGTGGGGTCATGGGGTAGAGCCCTCGATGACAATGGTAATTTAGACCTTGTGAGAGGCCTGAAATGACTCAAAATTTACCAAAAATGACTCTAAAAAATGCACTCAAAAAGAACAATTTTGAAGATAAAAAGAGTGAAAAAGCATAATTACATAATGAAAAATCACAACTAGAGTATGTAAAACCACAACTCTAATGCAAGATCATAGATCACAAGTTGTGATTTTGTAGTGGTTTAGCTGACCGTGATGGTTAACCTACAAAATCACTATTAATGATAAATCAAGAGTTGTGGTATTGTGATAAACTACAAAACCTTAAGATTCTTATATTTGACCCAAAAAAAAGTTTTAACAAGCTATATCAATTTACTTAGATGATTTTAATGACTAAAAAGATCTTATTTACAAACAATCAAGATAGATTAAAATTGACTTATGATGTATTGAGAACACTTAAATTTATATCAAAATGACCCCAAAATTATGATTACTAGATGGATAGAAGATGTTTTCAACAAAATTTAATCCTAAGCCTTCCTTATGAGATCCAAAAATGATAGATAAAATGACAAAATTGATAAAATGATGTTAAAATGGCAAAATCACTATTATGATTGTAATATCACAATTTCACAAGGTAAAGCCATGATTCCAAAAATTATGTGATCTACAGTTTTATCAATGGTGGAAAAAGGTAAAAAGCGTTGTATGTTTTCCATTTGATGGATTTCCATACCTAATCTCTTCTTTGTTGACCCTGCAAAAACCACACAGAAACCAACTACATAGAAAATAAATTAAGTTACCAAAGGAGGTTAGCAAATCTTCCCCTAGATGACCTATACAAGATGTAAGATGGTTACATGATGATCAGGTGATTAATATCCCCTATAAATTATATCTGTCAATACAAATCCTATAGGTTAGAGGACTGTTAATTACTAGATTCAAAATTTAACCAAACTAATTTTTACCAGTTTATCACAATACCATAGATTTTGATGATAACATCATGACTATTAAGCTAAAATTGTGACTTGTGACTTAGAAATTTACAACTTGAGGAATGAGCACTTTTACCCTAACATAGTTTGTCTATCCTACACATAGATAATTAGAACACACAAGAATATGCAAAACAAGAACATAAAGATCAAGTAATATGATATTCCACAGGTTTAAACAAATGGGTTTTATGTCTACATTTGGGGGATACAAAACCGTGACTCTGAACTGAAAAGTCACAATTACCAGAGCAAAGATGTGACTTTTGAAGTCATGATTTTTCCTAAAGATAGAATCCTACAACACAAACCATTAGTGGTTTAGCCCAAAATCATGACTGACTTTACAAGATCACTACTTTCAAAGAAAATTTGCAAATCAAAAGTTGTAGTTTTTTCTAAAGGTCAAAAACCTATAAAATCCAAAAATGTTAATGGTCAAGTCAAATGATTGGTTACAAGTTCATGACTCTCAGGACAATATCACAACCACACAATCATGACTACCAGTTCAAAACTGTGACTTCCACCTGTAAGTGTTAAACACCAAAAATCCAATATTTCTCTTGTCTAATTGATCCTTCAAGCTTCCAAAAATACTTCTAAAAAACCTAATGACTAAATTGGGAGCAAGTTATCACCATGGTCACCAAAATATAGCTTAAAATTTGAGCTAATAGATTAAACTATCTAATTTAAACACTCAAACTTTAAACCACTATGTAAAGTCCATAGCCATTAAGATTAAATGTAACTAATTGAACAAACTATTCAAACTAGCATTATAATTTTATAGCTAAATTATCTAAACCATGATAAAATGAAATAAACATAAAGAGATTGGGATTGAAATAAGTTAGACTAAAAAATTTGACATTATGATGCTTGATTATGGATGCTTCAATGATTAATTAGACATGGATTGGTTATGCATTTATAAGATGGATATAATGGAGGAGAGAAGTGGTTTAAATAGAAATAGGAGAGAAAAATCAATGGTGGATATTTGAAGTTGGTTGGAGGAGATCAAGGGATGGGAATTATCCAAGGAATTTAAAATTCTTTGGAAGCCTCTAGATTTAGAGACTTCTAGAGAGGAGGGGTGAGAATAGAGATGGTTCTAGATTTGGAGGGTTCTATAATCCTTCTTAGGATTAATGATTATTATATAGGGATTAGGTAGGTGATTAGGGACAATGGGTGTAGGAGAACCTAGGCATAGGCTAATACGTGGGTAGGTGGGTCATGGGAATTTAAAATTCCCAAATAATAGGTAATTGGGGTTAAATTAATATAAATAGATGATTAGGTGAATTAATGATGAATTGGGATAGAATAAGGTTAGTATATGATGAAATATGAAGAAGGGGACACTAGATAAATGACTAGAAAATGGATAAATTAGATTAAGCAAAATTAGTGTCGACTAATATAAATATTAGTGACATTAATATAAGCGAGTGAATTTTGATGCATACAGTGTGTATAATAGTACTAGTATATATATTAAATATATCCATCTTTAAAATATTGATAGATGTATTTTTTGGTTTTATTAATTTTTTCACAATTTTTTCACTAGCTGAATATAAATATTATGAATCAAATTATACTAAATTGTAAGTTTTTAAAAAAAAAATTGAGTAAAGGGGGGATCTAATATTTAATACATGATTATTGTAAAATAACTTTCAACATAAAAATAAAGTGTAATTAATTAATTCAAAGTTAGGTAGGTTGTGCAGAGGGAATCCATATAGGATTTTGTTTTATGGGATAGATTATTTTTCATCAAAATATAATACAATATATAAATACAACATGAAATTAAATGTAAATCAATATAAAACAATAAAATTAGACTTTAAAAAAATTAATGAGTGGTGGGTTTAGACAAATATATAATTTTTTTGAAAATTTGAAAATAGACATAATAGTTTGACAACAAAATTATGGTTTTTACGACATAATAATGAGAGCTTAGAAAATCAATAACTTGAGAAAATATCACTATAATTTTAATCTCAATGTTTTTTGGTAACTAGAAGTATACACTACAAATTCATGTTAGATAACAAACACACATAAACATGTTTGATGAATTTGATCATCAAAGTGAAGGCTACAAAAACCTTATTCATATTTCTAAATTTTCATGAAAAACTTTAGGTAATTTGTTATTCTTAAAAAAGTCATAGGGAACTTAAAGCTACCAAGGATAAGAAAAATATTTATTTTGGGGCTTGTGCTTAGGATAAAAAAGGATTATAAATATTGATTACTTTTTAAGGTCCTATAAAATACACAATATTACTATTGGAACTCTTCACATTATATTAACAAAGAAATATAATTACAAAAGGTTATAAAGTATGGTAACCAGATAAGTGACAGCTCGAACTTCTTACTAGAGAATAAATATGGCTCTAAAACAACAAAACTAGCTAGTCAAGGCATAACCCAAACAACTAAAAATAATCATAAATTAGAACTTTACACAAAGGTTGTCTCCCCTAGAGGTGGAAGCAAAGGATCATCCTTGGGAAGTATTGACCAAGCATCCAATTCTACATCATAAATCTCCAAAGCATTCTAACTATCTAGGGTGGTCATCATGAATAATGACAGGTTAACCATCAGTCGGATGTGCATGAACAATAATGTTTATTATAAACTACTATGAGGGATCAACATCAGAATTTTAATGAGAACTCTATCCACTCCCTAGGGGAAGCCAAGGAAACAAGTGGCCCCTACTTATGGACCAACTTCTACTTTGATGCCTATTAGGAGGAGAAGGTAGTGGACTATGGGGTAGGTTGTTAGGTAGAACTCTGCTCATGGTGCAAGGAGCACTCCCCCAGTGGTCAAGGAGATCCTATAGGTGGAAGAGGTTTAGATACATTGTTTCCACTTGGGCTTGAAAATGCAAATAAACTAAATAAATAAAAACAACATTTTCATTCACACAAAATGAAATTCCACAAGCCTCATAATTGAAAAATAACATTATTCTTAGCTTTCCATAGCTAAAAGAGAATAATAGCATGAAATAATTGTGAAAGAAAAGAAATAGAGGCCATTAAATTAGAAAAATCCCCAAAAAGCACATGTCACTAAGATAAAGGCTTAGGGTGATAAGGTTGGAATGTCAAGTAGACTGTGCTCTTAGACAAAACCAAAATAGATGTTTAAAGGATTTTGGCTGCATTAAATTCAAATAAAAAAGATCAAGAATGTGAATGTGGAGTAGAGGTTTACTGAAGGGGAGTCCATAGAAATTAAACAACATAAAAAATGAACCATCTTAGGCTCCAAGCTAGGGTGCCACACATGATCTAGATAGGTAAGCTAAGTTCTGAGAGAGGACTAAAAGCCCCATCACCTACTAAGCTTATCTAAAGATGGAGAGAATGGAATCGTCACCTGATAAAGAATCCTAGGCAAGTAGATTTTAAAGTGTGTATCATAGTTCCACCACCTTCTTTCCACTAGGCCCTAGGAGGTTGGAGGTCATGTTTATGAAACATAACATCAAGTAGCAATTCTAGAATGTGAGGAATAGAAGCTAAGTCCACATTATTTAACTAAAAATTGATTTTTAGTTCAGGACAGAGAATCCAATCTCTAGATATAGTCAAACTACTTATAGTGTGAATCCATTTTCAAAATAATCATAGAGATTTAATAATGGGAATGGAAGAAGTAGTAGATATAGGGGACCACCATAATCTATGGTTATTAAATTTCATCCATATGTGAAAACCATTCCCCACAAAATTTAAGTGGGGTTTGACTGCTTCAGAATCCTTCCATATAATTTTGACCATAATAGAGCCAGTAATCTTGATAGGAATAATAGTGATGAGGAGGGATTAGAAGCCAATATTTTGCCAACTAGTTTTACCATAAGGAGAACTTGTAGAGATACAATGTCTTAGAAGAATTTTCAAAGATTCATTTTCCGTAATAACCTTAAAAACCCAATTTTCACACAAGGCCATAATTTGTCGATAGGTGTAAATGATGCCCATACAACCTTTATCATGAGGGAGGCAATAAATATCCCATGCTACCTAATGAAAACCTTGGGCTCGATTAAAATTGGCATAGAGTAAATATCTAAGAATCTTGGTCAGAGTATCATAAGAGGATTTAGATGGAGCCTAGTAGGAGAAATAGTAGACATGTGTAGTGGCTAGGATCTTTGTGCAAATCTGTAACTTGCCTGCTAGAGATAAGTGCTTAGTGATTCAATATGCAATTTTGTTTTCAATCCTATTGAAGACATACTACCAAATCTTGGTTGATGAGCTATCAAAAGCAATGTGGATACCATAGAACTTGAAATTTTTTCCTTGAGTAATCAATTAACATGTATACTTATGAAGCCACTCAAGCACAGGCATCATACTTTGACAAAAACATTGGGTTTTCCTCCATTAAAGGTTGAAGATGGAAGTTAGACAAAAAGTGTCAAGGCTTTGGATTGATTCATTAAAATTTACCTCTTTTTATTTGAGCATGATGAATTTTTCATCTTCAAATTGTCCATTGATGAGATGGGAGGTGTGATTGAGCGAGGCAATGCCGTGAACCAGCCCTTGAAAAGATCTATAAGATAGGATATAACCCAGGGATTCAACCAATAACACATAAAATGATGAAGAAAGGGGACAACTATGGTGAATAGACCATTGGATCCAATCCCCTTGGTTTTATACCCAATTATAGTGAGATAGGCTGAGGCATCTTGAAGTAAAGTCTACACTGCATAAATGAAGTAGGGGCCAAAGATGAGTGCCTTGAGCATGGAAAGAATAAACTACAACTCAATCTTATCATAAGAATTTTAAAAGTCTAATTTAAGAAAAATAGTTATCTAAAGAGAGGAACGAGCCCAAGCCATGCCTTCCCAAAACATAATAATATTATCTAAATTATAATTCCCTCTAATCAATTGATTTTTATTTGGTCTAAAAATGGTAGGTAAGATGAACTGGACATGATTGGCAAGCGATTTGGAAGGAATATTGTAAGAAACATTGAGCAAGGTTATCATACTCCAACTAGTAAATAACTCATGATATTTGGCTTTATGAATAAATTTGATATTACCTTGATAGATCTTGTATCTAAGAGATTGATTTTTAAAGGATTCTTTATAGAATTGTAGTAAATCAGGTTCGGTAAACTCCTAGGTGGCTTTTTAAAATTCACATGGGAAAACATAAAGGTTGAGGGATTTATCATTGCTCATGTAGTGCATATTCTCTATCGGTTCCTTGAAGGTGAGTGAGGCATCACAAAGTTATTGATTGTATGGATTGAGCTTATGAGGCACCACATCAAGGCACTTATGAAGCACTTGGGATCACTCAAATGTGAAATGTTGAGATTGAAAAACTAGGTTATAATGTTCAAGGAAAGCTAAGGAGATATCTGATTGAGAGGTAAGTTAGGATTGAGCCATATGAATGGATTTAATTTTCACATGAGCTTGATTAGATTTCAATGCTTTAAATAAATCCTTTGAGCCTTTGTCACTAATATTTAGCTAGTGCATCCGAGCGTGATGTTAGGCATATATGGTCACATGGATGACTACCACTTTATGATAGTGTTTGAGAGAGGTTGTAAGCCATTATAACTTTTCCATTGATGAGATGGGAGGTGTGATTGAGCGAGGCAATGCCATGAACCAGCCCTTGAAAAGATCTATAAGATAGGATATAACCCAGGGATTCAACCAATAACACATAAAATGATGAAGAAAGGGGACAACTATGGTGAATAGACCATTGGATCCAATCCCCTTGGTTTTATACCCAATTATAGTGAGGTAGGCTGAGGCATCCTGAAGTAAAGTCTACACTGCATAAATGAAGTAGGGGCCAAAGATGAGTGCCTTGAGCATGGAAAGAATAAACTACAACTCAATCTTATCATAAGAATTTTAAAAGTCTAATTTAAGAAAAATAGTTATCTAAAGAGAGGAACGAGCCCAAGCCATGCCTTCCCAAACCATAATAATATTATCTAAATTATAATTCCCTCTAATCAATTGACTTTTATTTGGTCTAAAAATGGTAGGTAAGATGAACTAGACATGATTGGCAAGCGATTTGGAAGGAATATTGTAAGAAGCATTGAGCAAGGTTATCATACTCCAACTGGTAAATAACTCATGATATTTGGATTTAGGAATAAATTTGATATTACCTTGATAGATCATGTATCTAAGAGATTGATTTTTAAAGGATTCTTTATAGAATTGTAGTAAATCAGGTTCGATAAACTCCTAGGTGGCTTTTTAAAATTCACATGGGAAAACATAAAGGTTGAGGGATTTATCATTGCTCATGTAGTGCATATTCTCTATCGGTTCCTTGAAGGTGAGTGAGGCATCACAAATTTATTGATTGTATGGATTGAGTTTATGAGGCACCACATCAAGGCACTTATGAAGCACTTGGGATCACTCAAATGTGAAATGTTGAGATTGAAAAACTAGGTTATAATGTTCAAGGAAAGCTAAGGAGATATCCGACTGAGAGGTAAGTTAGGATTGAGCCAGATGAATGGATTTAATTTTCACATGAGCTTGATTAGATTTCAATGCTTTAAATAAATCCTTCGAGCCTTTGTTACTAATATTTAGCTAGTGCATCCGAGCGTGATATTAGGTATATATGGTCACATGGATGACTACCACCTTATGATAGTGTTTGAGAGAGGTTGTAAGGCATTATAACTTTATGTTGAAAGGATTAGTCTTAAGGGAGAAAAACATCCATTATAACTCATTGAGCTTGGTCCATTCTGATCACTTTCAGATCATAGTGACATGTTTTCTATAGTGAAGGAGGAAGGAGGTGGTGTTCAGAATGGCCTCATTCCACCACTCAATCTAGCTAACAGTTCATGGGTGCTATGGGGGAAAATTCTAGATCCACTTAATGAGTCAAATTATTCCATCATGACATAGAATAAAAGTATTAATGACAAATTAATTACATGGCAAATTGTACTATCCCAAGGTCCATTCCACTTTATAGGAAATAGGGAAGTGTTATGCTAAAATAATACTTGAGTATATGTTGATAGGATAGACATCAATGCTAGAAAAGTAAAAGACATTTTCTTCTGACATCATAAATCAATAAATCCATTTGAGCATTTAGTTATCCTGAGATTCATAGTTGGACCATGTAAACTAAGACATGGAATTAAATGTCCACCACTAGAGGAGAGGGTTGGCCACACTCCATTTATTTATGAAATAATACCTAGCATCATGTTCATCAACACACCAACGCATAGGGAAGGCTCAATCCTTGTCTTGGGGGTGTTTAATCATATTGAGATATTCATGCACTAGACACATGGTAACATGAATCACATCTTCCAAAGATATCCAATGTAGGGTGAAGTCAAGACCATCATTTGGAGCATACATGTTGAGAATTCCAAATGGATGGCCATTAATGTCAAGAATAATACAGACTATTTGATGTGATGGGTCCTCCCCCATGGGAAAAATGTTGTGGAAAATATTAGGGGCAACTAAAATAAAAGCTACACCACGTCCTACCTCATTCAATGTGGTGATTTGGGTTGCATCATGCCAAACACTTTGCAAAGACATCTAAAGTAGAAATCCAAACACTTTAACTTCCTAACAATAGATAAAATATGGAAAACCAATTTATTAACAAGTAGCACACATAGAGTATTTTTGGGTAGACTATGTAAGACCCCTAACATTCTATGATAATACATTCATAAGGAAGGGTCATCCATTTAAATCTCCTCTTTCTCATCCTCAAAATCTGCCAATACCCTAAAGCTATTGTATTGGGGAGGCCATGAATCTCCATTGACCATAATAAAGTGTTGCTTGGCTTCGTGTTCCTCTCAAGGAGAGTTAGTTTCATTGTGAGGTGGGATACAAGATTGCCAGGATTAGAGATGCTAGTTGAGAGAACCTCAACCATGGGCATCATAGTATTTTGGGAAACTAGATAAATTTTCCATGGGTTGGAAGGAATTTAAATCGGAAGGGGTGGCAGAGAAATCTCCTTAGAGGGTTTGATAACTAGAGAAAAATCATCCCAAAGTGGCAATTGGGGTGGGCTTTATGTTTTAGGGCCTGATGGCCTTTAGGGTTGGTCTAGCCATCACCTTGGCCTATCATTTTAGGCTTCTCAGTTCAAGGAGGTAGCTGACAAATTTTGTCTGATGACCCATGGAAGGATAATCCTTGTTGTAGTGGTTCAAATCCTGACAATAGAAACAAATTTTGGGAAGGTTGAAGTAAACAATTTTTTGTGACCACTTGGTCTCCTTGACTTATATATCTATGAACTCCTTCATATCCTTAGATAGGTCAACCTCCACAAAGACCCTCTTGATAGGATGAGGGGAAACCACTTATCTGGTTCAATCATAACATGTCCTATGTGAGTGATGATTTAGGGTATGAAATTCTAGAGGTGAATTGGCAGACTAGGAAGCTCAACTTAGACAAAGACATGAAGGGTGCCATTGATAGAAAATTTAAAGTCACTGAACCAGGACAATAGAATCATAAACTAGTTGTGAAGGAACTACACATTGGACTTCACAAGGATAACTTGTATCTCAAAGGGATCCTTAAAGGTAAATAAGAAAAAACCTTTGGAAAGTTCTCAGTTTCTAGAGACATGGATGCCCAGAGGTTCCCAAAGGTTTTAGAGTTAGTTACAAAGGTAATCCTTTGAGGGGATATGGCCAACAAAGTAAGCAATAAAAGAACAATTTTCATACCATTTACAACATTATTCAATAGCTGCAGTATGAATCCTTATCTCTAGAGTGGAAAGGGCTAAAGAATTACCTCATCATATACCTTCAAAACAAACTTTTGATCTCACTTGGGAGACATTAGCTTTGACTTTTGCATCAATAGATGTAGTAGAGTGCATATAAGCCATAAATAAAGCGCATGCCTAAGCACAGTTAACGTGTTTCATACCTATAAAATCCTATGAGATAAGTGGTTTGGAAAAGGTAAACTAGGGATGGAAGCAAGAAAATGAAAACCATGAAACCCTAACAAAGTGATCTTTTCCTCAATCAAAATAAATAATATTACAAGCAAGAAGACAAGTAAAATTCTATTAAGCCATGGAGTCTAGTTAGGTGCAATGTCTATCTATTATGAATTTTAGCTCTATAATGAATGCTTTGTTTCTTCTAAAATATAGTTGTAAATGTTAAATACACATTTGATTTCCTTAGATTATTGAAAGCTTGCTCTAAATTCTTGAATTGGTTGCTTGTAATTATTCAGTACACATCCTAAATGCATTAGTGCACTTATGTATTAATAAATGTATTGAATTTTAATTAGGACCCTATTGGCTTACAAGTTTACACAAAATAGGAAAAATATTAATGTAAAAATAGAAACATAATCCTTGGGGTACCCAATAAAGGAGAAAAGGGCCTATCCTTGAAAATATTAAGTGTATGTTTCCATGAAAAAATTTTAAAACTGAAGGAAACATGTGGAAATGATGAGGCATTCGAGAGATAGAAAAAAACAAGAAACATAAGAGGATACAAGAAAAAACATTGTAATATAGCCTAATAATAAACAATAATAAAAATATCATGTGTACTCTAGAATAATATAGTTTTGCACCTAATAATTTATCAAATGACTATTTATATGTGTTTAAATAATGCCCCACTTTGATGTGTGTGATCATATACATATAAAAGTAAATAAAAACTTCAATTATATATGTCAACGGTGTGCCCCATTTTGACATGTGGTTACATACAATATTCTACACTTCAAAAGCTTACACCAAAACTCAAATTCTCATATAAAACTAACAAAGAACATTTACATATGATTAACTTCTCAATCAATGAAAAATTCATTGAAATATAGAAAGGGAAAATATAAAATAATGTCCCTGGTTTTGTTGGAGATGTGAAAGTTACCCCTTTTTCTATTGCCAACATCTTCAAATTTATGCCAAATAATGATTTTGTTGATGCTAGGATGATGGCCTTGTAAATTTCCATCTCTCTAAATGCTTGTTAAAGCATGCATGTTTTTCCAATTACAGTTTTCAATGGTTCATAAATTTAAGGCTAAACCAATCTGATGTGTAATATAAAACAATAAGTTTAGGAAATATATTGATTGCATCCCATCAAGGGAACAAGTTTCATTTATTGGACATGTCTAGAACTAAACATGTAGTTGTTGATTTCTACAGGTGTAATAACAATTTTGAATATTTGGACCCTTGGAGTCTTTAGTAGATGGCTGAAATATATGCCCTCCTTTGAGATGTGATTTGGATATATGAAGCACATATAATTTGGGCTTAGGAGGAGATCAGGTGGACAACCTCACTAAATTAGAAAATTCATTTTGGAAACATATAATGAACAATAAAGGTCAAACAATATAATAGAGTGTATCAATTTAGTTTATGATATTCAACCATGATACTTTAATGGTATGTACCAAATTTGGCATGTTTTTCATTTGTAAAATCCATTTTCACTTACAAAAAGAAAGGAACAATACATTTTCTAATGTTATTGCTATGGATGATTGTTTTTCTATTACTAATAGAGTTAGCATTATATCAAGTATGCAGATAAAGTTTGGAAGGAGTTGGAGCTTCTCCACAAATTCCTTGACCATTGGCGGAGTGCCCCATGTACTATAACTTATGTTCTTCTAGATTCACCTCAGTAATGGCCACCCTTTAAGGTCATGGCTTTGGTGCACATTGAAGATTCTACTTATGCAACATGCATTAAAAATGCTTCTAGTCATTTGTGGTGTCCTCCCTGCTAATTGTACTACTGGGGGTTTTGCTTTACTAGACCATACAAGATGGGGAGCTTTGTAGTAAAATAAGTTCCCTTCCCTAGCTTTTGTTGATTCACCTTATTAATAAAATCCAACAAAAGAAGAAAATAAAAACAATTTTAATGATGGAGTGGGAGTCGGTACTTAATACTGGAGATCCACTACTAATTGTAGGGGCTGGGGTGACAAGACAAATAGTCTTCATTGTTGCTTTCTTATTGTTCATATAGCTTAGTCTTTTGCATTACTAATTTGGTATCGCGTGGAATCTTTGTTATGTCTCTTTGCTTATGTTATCATTTTTCATTGCAAATACATTTTCCATTTGTAACGCTATATTTTACTTGTATAAAGTGCATAACTATTTCTCAATCCCTATGAGTTTTTTGGAATGTAATTTCTTTTACTCATTTTTCATATGAATAACGATACAAAAATTTATATTATTAATAGAGATTTATCTTTAGTTGAGAATTTGTACTCTCCTGTGGTGTTTATCTATAGTTGGGATTTCTAAACATCACAAACGTCCAAAACATTCATTAGATTAAAGTTTCATAGAGTTACTGGTATATACAAAACTTTTGGCTTTTTTCAAGTTGAAAGCATTTTTGTTCTATCTATTTAATAGATGATTGACGTCTCAACCATGAAATCCTACATTGGCCATTTTTACCCATACACGTACCTAATGGTTGAATAGGTGTGCATGAATTGCAAATTTTCATGCCAATTGATTGAGAATTTACATAATTATGAAGCTCACATTACACCCATATTATATGCTTAATTATATTATCCCTTAACATTTTTCAAATTGAAAGCATTTTTATTCTATTTATTTAATAGATATTAATATAAAAACCAATTTAAATTTTAATAGATATTATCTTAAACACCAATTTTAGTTTTATGTTCTATAAATATTATTGTTTTAATTTCAATATATATATTTTTAAAGCTTTCAGGTTTTTTTTAAATTTTGATATCTCGATGGTATTATATCAATAACTACGTTAACAAAAACACAAAACAATAAATAATCAATGGATTGCCGGTTCCATATATCATGAATTTATTAACGAAGTAAATTTACATTTTACATACTTTTTAATTTTTACAATTTTTTATTTTTACCGATTTAAGGTAAAATATGAATATGAGCTATTAAAAGTAAAAGTTAAAACTTTTTATATATACAATTTTAATAAAATATAACGATATAATATGAAATCATATTAATAATAAATGTAAAAAATATTTATTACAATTTCTTATTATATGTTTGTCTTTAATTTATTAATTTTTATTTAATTTAATGATAATGTATTTTTATTAAAATTTAAATTTAAAAGTTTTGTATTTATTTATTTAATATATATGCATACATATATTAAGTTAATTCTTATATTTTATTTTATTTATATATATTATTTTATTGAAATATAGTAATAAGTCTAATATTTATAGAATAAATTGTGTGACAATTTTTAGACCAATATTTAGGATCGTGTTCTGGGATCCATCATTAGGATTGAGAGAACATAGTATAATGATCATACTATGTTCTCTCAATCCTAATTATAGTTTTTGGAGCGGATTTGAAATAGTGGTTCAATTAATTGTCACATAGTTTATTCCATAAATATCTAAACTTACTTCATGAATTATGAAAATAATCTCTCTGTAAAAAATATAATGATATAGATAATGAAATCAAATTAATAATAGTAAAGGTAAATGTAAAAGCAATTATTACAATTTCTCATTATATAATTATCTAAAAAATGACAAGTCCTTTAACTTATTGGTAATGCATCTCTATTTAAGACTCAAACATAGTTTCTCATGTACGTATGTATAGATCCCCCTACACACAAATGCACCAAGTTATTTTTTATATTTTCTTTTGTTTTGTAAGTTATTTATATGAACATGATTAAGCTATTACATTTTTCACACTTATTTTTAAATCATTCAATATATTGGTTCATATAATACTTTTTAAATAAAATAATAAATATTAGTAATACTACTATAACAAAATATCAGCATATCTATATATCTCAGTCAATATGATGTATAAGATATTCTCATAGAAAAATTATTATTATTATTATTTCATTTCAACATTTGTCCAATTAATTTAAAATTTGACTTTAAAATTTTTATAGTTAACTCAGTACAATTCACATTATAATTTATATTATAATTGATATATTAAAAATAAGGATTAGCAGCTATATAACTCCTACATCAATTTTAATTTTTAATGATCAAAATTAAATACATATCCAACATTATAAATTTGAAGATTTATAATTTTTTTATATTTTCTTATTTAAATTTTAGAATATAAATAAATTTCAAATTATTAATTTTATTTATAATATAAATTATTTTAAAATGGCCAACATCACATCAAAAAAAAATCAAATTTTAATATCAAATTACTAAAAATTAAAATTTAAGAATATGCATAATTTCAAAATGACCAACATGGCCAACATCACATCAAATAAAGGCAGTAAATTTTAAAAGATTATTGAATTTATTCAAAGTATTTTTTTATTGAAGCCTGAAAATTTGTGGGTGAAAATTTGTTAGAATTATGCATGTGCAAATGGTTAGTTATGCTTTGAGTGAAAATTTGTTACAATTATGCACGTGCACATTGTTGGTCAAAGATATTTATCAAAATATAAATTTTAAAGAATATTATGTAAAGTAAAAGTGTCATGTGGACAAAATGTATTCAAAGGTTAAAAGTAAGAGCCAAATCTCTGTCTAAGGATCTCATCTTTAATGAAGTATCAATTTAAGTTTTTTTATACAGGCATATGGTTTATAAATTTTATTGGAAATATAATTTATTTATTATATTTTTTTAAAAATTTGTTTGAAAAAGTGTTAATAATTAAAATAAATTTATTTTTTTAAAATTGAAAAAAATAATATTTTATTTATATAATTTTTCTCAATTATTCTAAGTGTTTCCCTTGCACTTTGTTTTACAACTATAGTCTTGAGCAATTTTTTTTGGAGAAAAAGTGACAAGGCATAAGTGACTTTCACCACCTTTAACTTTTTCATAATAACTTTTTCTTAGTTTACAATCAATATATAACATGATTATATTAATTTTTTTAATGTCTCTCAAATAATTTCGAGAGCTTTAACATAGGCAATATAATTAACATTGAGATTTATTATTCAATTGTAACTATTTTCCAACTCTAAATAAGTATAACATAAGTTTTGATTGTTAATGAATTTTATGGATTGTTGTATATTTTTGGTAAAATTTGATATAAATGTGATATATTTATTATATGTATATATGTGTGTATATATATATATATATATATATATAAAATAAAATGATTTATTATTATTATTATTATTATTATTATTATTATTATTATTATTATTATTATTATTATTATTAATAATAAGAAATAGTGTAGTATTTAACAACGCTTCTTTAGAATGTAATTTTTCTACTTTGAGTAAGTCTTTTTTTATTTTCAATTTTCTTTTGCAAATACAAGTAAAAATACACAAAGTTTTCATGGAGCTTGATCATCTCCAAGACCTTCTCATTCATTGGGGAGATGTTCTTTGTGCTATGGCATGGGTTCCTTCATCTTTGCCCAAGAAACACAAAATTGATAACATAATTGCCTTACCACCTTGAAGTGGACATCGATGTATCTAATCTTAGCATTGATCTCATAGTGGCACCCCATATTAGCACATGAACCTTTCTAGATAGTGGCAAGGGTGGAAAGCTCTACCTCTTTCACCTATTAGGAAGGATGGTTGGGATGCTTCTCCTCTTCTGTGTCTAGATGCTCGGGGGGTGGCACCTGAAGGTCAGTTGGATGTGATGGATAAATTTCCTAGGCTCTCTATGGCGATTTATCCTACTTAGATGAAAGAATATGATAAGAACACTGCTCAATCTTCTAGTTGGGAGCCAAATCCATATGGCAATGACTTGTTAATCTGGGTGGGGGTCCTGATGATATGGATCCTACACCTTTTGGCCTTACTTTGATAGCTTAATATTCTCTCTTATGATGTTTTAATGACTTGTTCTTGGGTGGGGCCTAATTTTGTTTTTGCTTTTATTGTTTCCTATTCCTAGGCTTGGCCTAGTATGACATTGAGGTATGCTTCCATATTACCTATTTTTTTGTGAATTATTTGTGTATATATATATATATATATATATATATATATATATATATCATAAAAGAGAATTGTTTAATAGTTCAAGTCAAAAAATTCATACACTCAAGTGATAGATTGTATAATAAAATGGAAACCTATGTATCCCTTTCAAAATTAACATTTCATATTGCTACATAATCACACAATATCATTTATATTCCCCTCTTTTATATAGTAACTAGATTGGTATTTTAAAGGAAATGAATAAGTAGCTTGGTGTGTATGCACACCTTATCTTTGTCTACGTTGAATTCGAGTGATTTTTTTGTGGCTTACTTGCAACAAAGAGCATGTTATAGTGTAAAATAAATGCATATAATCTAGGTTAAAAGTAATTTAACTATATTGAAATCAAAAGAGCAAGGTTTAGGTATACACATATGTGTCGATGTAACCACCTTGCCTATTGGCCAGTTGTTTTATAAAATATGTATCATTAAAAGGCTCTAAAACTAAGATTAGGATAAATATAGATAAATATTTAAAGTGCATATATCTAGAGAGAGAGAGGGGCACATCATCATAACTTTAGAGTAAAACTGAGTTATCACTTAGTAGTTGAGATTAGCTCAACCATGCAACCCAATGATACTTATAACCTAGCGAGGCTGGATGATCCATGCCAACTTAAAAAATTGGAAGCATTGAGTGATTTGATCACTTCAACCATATTAAAAGGTGAACCAACTAATACATTAGATTGGATCAATATGTACCAAAAAAGTTTGTAGGGTATCAATATGTGCATAGTTTTTTAATTTGAACTAAATTATATTGTGAAATATTAAGTACATGTTTCATATCATATGCACCTTATGTATGTATCATGCTCAAAGTGTGTATAACAATAGTACTAATGTATAAAATTCTATCATAACTATGAATATGAGTCATATAACTGTTAGAGTTCAGAATGAACTCATAACCAATAGGATCACTCTTGCATGCCATTACCACAACACCAATAATGCAAATACTATAGATAAAAAACAAATATGCATAATAAAATCTCTGAAAGTGTATTCACATCTTCATATGGGTCTCCACAATGACCAAGACAAAAATACATGGGAGTGTGTATTATATAAGTAAGGTAGGTTGTTTCATGAAACATATTATTGTTTCATGAACAACCTATAAAATAAGAGTTTCTATTATTATTGTGCACTCAATAAAAATGTGCACAAAATATAATAGTATCTCCAAAAATAATAAACTCCTGAATCAAAATTAAATAATTTACTCCAACACCCTCCATTAAGCATAGAATAGGGAGTGAAAAAAATAAAGCAAAGAGAATGATGGGTCTCGACAACTAGGCTTGATCAGGTACCCATGTATGAAATCATAGTGAAATATAAAGTGTCCCTATGGTAACCAATCCATCTTACCAGACTACATGGATGATGAATAATTGTAACCACCAAGTCAAATAGGAACTGGTACTTTGTACAAGGTTAACTCTATAAAAAAATAATAATCTCAAAACACTGGTAAAAAGAATCACTAAGGATGAAATGTATTAGTACAAGGTATCCAAAAACCAATAATAAAAGCTAAAGTTGAAAGAGCAAAAAATATATTCTACAAAGTGTTCTAAGAAATAAAATGAATTAATAATCAAATGTAAAACTGAAATCATTATGAAACAAAGGCCATCAAATACAAATGTACTTGGTGGACTCAAAAGTCTCAATAGAACTCAAGTCTACATGAGTGGTCTAGATCCACTACTTGATCACAAGAAATAATTGATATTATAATTCACCAAAATAGATCTTATGAAAATATATGGTCAAAGGTATAGATAGTGCAAAACTATTCACCAAGTAAATTCAATCTACTACCATAAGATGTAGTGTAGTAAGGGTTATCAAAGAACATGACAACCAAAGCAGGATCTACATCATATGCTCTATATTGTTGACTAGGTGGAGTGACATAAAAAAGTCTATATGAGTGGAATAAATACAATTCTCAAACAATAACATATTAACACTATATTCATTATAATAGCTACTCCTCATAAGGAGATCAAACTCCATAAAAAATCTAAAGGAGATTGTCAACTGTCAAAAAAGTTCTAAAGATATAAAACAAATATTTATCAATAAAATGGCCCTGGTGGTGATGGGATAGTAAAAAAATGAAGAGTAAGTTCTCAACATAGAGCATACAAATATGAATAAAAAAAACCATGACTCTCAGTGTGACCACAAACAAAGATCCCATATAACCAAAAACACTAGATGGCCTATAAAACCCAAAAAAAAGATCAATCCATAGAAGAAACCATTAAGAACAATAGATTTAATCTTAAAATAGGGATGTAGTGTGTGACACAAAATCATACTTAAGAATATAGGACATCAAGACCTACCAAAAATGAATTCATGAGTACACAAGTGGCACAAAAAAAATGCACACTCAAAAAAGGGGACATCAAACTCTCCCAAAAATGCATCTATAATTAAAATTAGAGTGTGATGACAAAGACAATAATCTTGGCCTAGAGGATACAAGCATAATAATAATGACCTCCAAAAATTAAGGTAAGGAGGAGAGAGAACAAGTTTGTTTTATCTGTGAGGAGGTCTGACCTCCTGCCAAATTGGACCTCACCCTCTATCTTTGACAATTGAGAGATCTAAATAAGGTGACAAGGCAATAAATAATCTTCCTTTATAATGATAATATTGTTTTTATAAAAAATAATTAAATAATCTCCTCCAAAATAATTACCACCACTTTACAATTTGTCTGAGTTTAAATAAAATACCCATTAAAAAACCCCATTACAAAATATGGCTCCCTCTTTCAAAAATGCTCTAAAGAAAGAAACGAGATCGTTTAAAATAAAACATTTAGCTTCACTTGGAAAAAAAATCCAAATAAGGACTCTTATTTCCAAAAAAATGTTCCCCTACCTTCAATAAATATATCTGCCACTTTTTTATGGAAGGTATTTATCAAATCTCCACCCCACTATTCATTAATTATGAGGATATCCATAAGAAAATCTCTATTTGAGTTTTAAAAATTAATTAAAATAACTCAAACAAAATTAAAACCTTGTGAAAACTAAGCAGTGCTAGAGATGTGGGAGATGCAAAGGTCGAATAAAACCATATGGAAGGCAACTGGGGGTTTTAGAGTAGTTGTAAATGAAATGAGGTGACAACTATGTAAGACAGGTGATGGCATAACAATAGGATCAATCAATGGTGGTGCCCAGAGGGTTTGACTAAGCTATATGGAGGTCATTCTACCATTCTAATACTGATGGATACAAAAGAATTCTCTCCTCCCTAAAAGCACATTTCTCATATGCTAGCTTATACCTCCAATGCTTTAATACATATAAACCCTATTCCAAGAGAGTTGGTGTTGTTAAGGTCCTCTAATGGAAGAGAACAAAGATTGAATTTTGTTGATAGAATCATTATATAAGATCCAACCATTATTTTCAAAACTTGAGTGGATATCAAAGGAATGTGACTCCCATATCTTGGCAAATGTCAAAATAGTCTGATTTAGAAGTAGAAATAAGTGAATGACCCTACTTACTCATAATATCCATTAGAAATTAACCAAATTGACCAAATCCCATGATGTTGATCTGAGTGTGGCTGAGGCAAGAGTGTAATGATAAAATACAAATCCTACGAACTAAATTGGAGAGTTTATACAATACACCAGAATCAAACCAATAGGCTATGTGTGAAGGCACTCGAGTTTGGAGTTGTAGTGGTAGTGAATAAGTTTAAGCCAATGCATGTAGATATGGATTTGATCATAAGATACGATGGGATAAAAAATATTCCCATAGCTTTCTCTGTCTCCTTCAAGTTACATCATGTTCTACGCTCACTCACAATCAAGTCAATACCACTGCCTCAATAAGGAAGACCATAAACATAGTAAGTAGATCTGAATGGCAATCTTGAGAGGTGGATTTGAGGGATTTAATGGTATGTTTAAAAGATAAATCTCATTATGAAATGGGCATGTTAATACATATCTCTAATTTTTAATGAAGACATATATTCTAGGCTTACCAATGAATCTGAACTAAGTTGGGGGTAGGGAGCTCGTGTAGAGGATTTGATGGGAGATCAGCTATTCCCTAGATGTTGAGATATGAGTTGGGAATATTGATGTCATCTCAACATAAATTAAGTCTCAAAACATGAATCTAATAGGTTTTAATAAATTCAATAATCCTCTAAGGAGAGAATAATGCAAGTGATTGAAACATTGCTTGGAGGTCGAGTAATAGCTATAGGAGACTGCTTTGATACCATATTGGATTTCAGAATGAACTCATAACTAGTAAGATCAATCCTACATGCCATTACCACAACACCAATAATGTAGATATTGTAGACAGAGAGCAAATATGCATAATAAAGTATTTGAAAGTATATTCACATCTCTGTATGGGTCTCCACAATGACCAAGAAAAAAATACATGGGAGAGCCTATTAAATATGAATGGTAGGTTTTTTTTCATGCAACAAATTATAGTTTCATGAACAACCTATAAAATAAGAATTTATATATATATATATATATATATATATATATATATATATATATATATATTTTACTCAAAAAATATATGGACAAAATAAAATATTATCTGCAACAATAACAACCTCTCAAATCAAGCTTAAATGCTTTACTCCAATAATAACTATGCACTCTGGTCAATTTGGATAACTATGTAAGTGTGGATGACATTCTTCCAAAGCATGACCCGATTAAATATGGAAAATTATTAAACTGATATAAGTACCAATGTGGAGGACATGTTTCCCAAAATTACCCCCATTGTAGTCTGGAGATGTTGAATACTCAATAGTTGTGGAGAACATATTTTCAAAGCATGCCTCCACTGAATTTGGGAACTTATATAAGTATCATATAATGAATGAATGTGGAGAACATGATTCTGAAGCATGTCCCAACTAAATCTAAAATCTATGAATGTGTGGAATCTATGTCCAAATGACGTGCCACCACTGAATCTCAAAATCATGCCAAGTGTGTTTAAAATGTCTCTATGACATGCCCCCATTAATATGACCTGGGTTTTGTATAATCTACAAATATGACCATGTAGCATATAGAAGGAACATGTTAAGGTAGATGTATCATTTAATTAAATAGAACCAATGTGATCACATGTACAGTTAGGATGCATGATAAATATAATAGAAATATATAGATAGTAAAAATGTAACCTCAACAAATAAACACATAACAACACTCAAAAGCAAGTCAGCAAACAATGGTCTACATTGTAACTTGACAAATATTGATCATGGGTTGTTTTTTGAGTGGTTTAGACTTGTAATATGATTGATCCTATGAGTGATATTAAAACATGGAAGAATACATGGTAGTAAAACTCAGTTGTGTAATCAATTGAATGAGCTTGAATAGGTCCTTACTTTATATTTTCTAGATGGGTGGTGAGGAGGCTTAGATTTTTATTTATGCCACACCTTTTGGAAATATTTCATGATAGGATTCAAGAATAATAAATAATCCACCCCATATGTTTTAAAACATTTAAAAATTAGATGCATTTTGTGGACTTGACACTTGCATCGATGCAAGTGTCCCTATGTGGGACATAAGTGTCTAAGAAGATCAGAACCTACTAAGGATTTGAAATTGATAGTGAGGGATATATATCAAGTTTTAATATTTTTTCACTGTAGAGTAGATCTTAGTAATAAAATTGATGGGGTAAGACCAAAAGATATGCATTTAGTCACATGGAAATGGTGAATGTAACCCTTTTAGCAACAAGAAGGTCTAAAATTGGAGGGTATAGCTTTGATATGTATTTGCCAAGTATATAATACCAAGATTATATATAAATCAAAATTTTGGTATCTACATCATGTTTTGATATTTAATTTAATTCAATTAACATTTTTCAGATATGTTTTGGTACCTATGTAATTTTATTTAGTGTAGATTTGAAAACACTTAAATTTTGATGATTAGTTTATTTTCTTTGACCTAAAACTAATTTTCATCAAAATATTTGTCTATTATAGTCTAATCTATATTTAAGGATAAACAAGTGTCTACATATATTACAAAGTTGTGAAGGAATAAAGAAGCATAGTGAAAGTCAAAATAGTTGACCTTCCATATGTGGCTCTTCTCCTTCTAATGATTGATTTGATTATTGTCATAAGTTTTATGATGATTAAATTTTGTGTGGGGAATTGTATTACAAAATGAATAATTTCCCCTCAACCCTTTAATTACTAATATAATAAAACCTTTTTTGAGGCTCCACACTTATTAGAATGGAGAAATCTAGGTTTTCATCATTTGGTAGTACTTCAAGCTCTACGAGAATGGGATTTGTGGTATCATTGAAACTAATTTTGGAGGATCCTTTTGAATCACTCAATGTGTTTGAGGTTATTGTGTTTCAATTATTGACCCCAAATTTAAAACTTATACAAATTTTTGGGAGTAAATAACGTATGGGAAAGATGAGTATTTTCTAAGGTATTTTTAAAGTGGAATTAAAAAAAATATTTCTTATAACGTCAAAATTACATATCCTTGTTAATTCTTTCCTAAATGATTTTTGTATGAGGCTAAAAGGAATTCCATAAAAAACCATGCCTAAGTAGGTATGATAGTTTACCTTCTCAATCCATTTTCCATAGTTTGTCAATTTGATTGTATATGGTTGTTTATTGGTTACATTAAATCCATAACTTTTATCTTTATGAGATTTACTTCAAGACCACTTCTTTTTTACAATTAATTCTTAATACATCAATAAAGTTATGTAATTGAGTGTGAAATTAAATCAATATAATTATCTATAAATATTTAATATCATGATGCAAATTGTAAAAAAAATACATCCACTTTTACCTTCCGTAATTTTGGAGATAAGATTCATTAACTTCTCAATATAACTCATGAAGAGTGTATATAAGAGTAGAAATTTTACCATAATTGCAATCATACAAGAACACTCATTATTTTTTATACCTTTCAACTAGCTAAATCCATGTTAAGAAGAGAGACAACAAATCAAACTATAGAGATAATGAAGAATTGTAACCAATTTACATATATATAAATAAGCTAAATCTGATATTGCCAATGTAATAGTAAACATTTTTCTTTTGCTAGTACAATTTTGAGCCTGACCCTTGCCCCTCAAATATGATCACATTTCAAACCTAAGGTCCCTGGATTGATTGTGTAGCTCTTTCGGCAGGACTTACACACAATCAACACATTGCCCAATATTTTTACCCGTGGCCATTGGAGGCTTTTAAAACAACTAGATTATTGAAATATGCAAGTGTCTATCTTTTTTATCACATTTGGTTTGCTGAAATTGCAATGGTTGAGGGCCATGCAATGAATTTGGGAATTACCACTACTAACATTAATTCCTACCATTTAAAAACATAGTAATTTTGATGATATAAGACATGTAGCAGTATAACCATTTAGCACAAACAATAAGGAAAAATAACTTAGTAGTTATTGTCCATTGAATCCCAACATTCTTACAAGATGATGTAGACATATTTTGATAAACAAGATGGGTAGATCTATGTATATTTGTATCATCAAACTTGGATATTCCATGGTAGCTATATAAATGTCTGATCTTTCCACAATGGTTACAAGACCAAAACAAAGCTCTCATGCCCAAAAGTATGATAACAAGTAATAATATTCCTATGGGAAATCCCATGCTGGGCCTCATCAAATCTGTTCCATTGCATTTAATAGTGTATACATACATTAAAAATTTTCAAAATGAAAACTAACTCGTGATGATAGACAAGAAGGTAATAAATTAAAAAATGGGAATAAGTCTTACATGCAGTGGAAAGAACCCAATTGATATCATGGATGACATTCTAGAAAAAATCCACTTTAAATAAAATAGACTATTCATTATCATAGATTAGTTTGGGTGGCAATTTTTTGAGCAAGATTTTGAAAAAAAATTAGTGGTATTTATGAAAATTATCACACAATGAACATGGATGACAAGAGAATGGTAACATATTTTGTCATGTTTGTTAGTGGTATCAGTTGGTGATGATGTTTAGTCATGTTTGGTGATCAAAGGTTTGATAGTTTAATGCAGTTTTAACATTGGTAATGAATGACAAAGACCTTTCGAGTGATGACCAATGAAGACTAGCATGTCGGTGGTTAGTGCATGCTGGTTAAACTCACTCATTGAGGAGTTACAAAGGAAGATGATCGCAAACAATCTTCCCCAAATGGTATATGAAATTTAAAGCTCTCACCACTTCACATTATTTTTTAATACTAATCATCTTGCTGAGGTTATTCTATAAATTGGGAACATATGTAGATGCAAGTAACTTTGTGCAACTTTAATCTACTAATTTTTTTGAATGTTTGTGATGTTGTGAGGTCTTTATTACAACATATGTAATGTTAAATCTTCATCATTTTGACATATATAAAATTTAAATTCATCATCTTTTTGAAGTTGGAGCCAGGTCAATGGAATCGATGCTCAGTAAATTCTCCCTTCTATTAGGTTTAAACTAGGGTAATTAATTCACCATTGTCAAATAAATGTAACTAAATAAAATATTTTTATTTATATAGTTAATTTATTGTAAGAATATTTCAAATATTTTTAAAATATATTAAATTTGAAATGTTCATAATAATATAAATCTCTTATGTTATTTAGAATATTTTAGTTGGGACCTTACAATATTTAGATATTGCTCTTATTTTAAATGATCTATTATAAAACATATGATTTTGTATAAATAGTTTTTTGTAAAATTTTGTTAGATTATTGAATAAACCATTGTTCTTGTTTTATACTTTCAATTTTTATTTTAAAATCATATCATACATTGAGAAAGACCACTTCAAAAAACAAATTTCTATTCAAAATGTTTGTAGTAGATTGATTGGTAAGGTTATAGAGAGATAGTCTTCTTGAGTGATTTTAAAACTTAAGTGAAGGGGACTCTTTTAAATATTAAATTCTCTTTAATCATAAAAATTTAATATAATTAAATATAAAGATAGAAATATGAAATTTATATAATTTAATTTTTTCCAATTAAAAATATTGTTTTTTAAATTATATATACTTTTATCTTAATAATTATTATAATATTAATATTAAACCACTTTTTACTATTAGTTGCACTAATTCAATATTTATTTTAATTATATAATGATATTTGACATATTAATTTGTAACTAAATTTAATACATATCCTAATGTGGGCAGTGTTGGAGGCATGGGTATTAGTTTTTCTGTGAACAATTAGCTGCCAAAAGATTTTGAAGATGCATTGAAAACCTAACGTAGAATAAATCACATTGCTAATCATTTTTAGGGTTATTATCTTTACCAAAGGTATCTTGTATTTAGCCATATAACATCTTTTTTAAACTTTCACAAATCCTTGTACAACATAACAAACAAATGTACAAACAACCCACCCCCCCCACACACATATATAATTAGCATAAAATAGATTTTTTTCATCTGGCCACAAGTTGATTTTTTTGTTAAATTATAATTAAAAAATATAAATATTAAAAAATAAATACTCACATACACTAAATGACTTCTATTTGAGAAGTAAATTTATATTAAATACTCAATCTTGCCTTATGTTAAATGCATTTAGCCAAGTCATATTAGTAATTTTTATATACTTAGAAAATTGCATGTAGCTTCATGTGATATCAATTGCACTTTGCAATGAATTTGTTTGTGACTTTGCCATATTTTCTATTAGATAATTATTGTTGAGTGATCATTTTATATAAGAATAAAGCCATGTAATATCTCTAAATCAAATTAGTGCGTCTTTAGGCTAATTTTAGAAGAATAAACTGATGTAATTACTAGAGACAAGATTAATTTATTTTAATGCAAGTAATTTTATACTTAAATTAGGAAGTAACAATAGTAAATAATTCTATGAGGTGTTAATTATACTCATCTAATGATACAATCTTGTCTACATCTTTATATGGTCAATATCTTCACTAGCCATGTCAAGGGAAGAGACAATATGACAATTTTATACCAACATGAAACCCATACAAAGAATAGATTGATTTATAATATATGACAAGTATCGAGGAAATAATGTTGTTACAATTGTACTTTTCTAAGAATAGGATGTTCCCATTGAAGTTTTAAAAACACAGTAATAGCCTCTCCAATATGGCATCTGATGATAAGAGTTGGTTGTGTCATCTTAGGTATGAACACTTGAAGTCAAATGTAATTCACTATTTTTCTATGGTTTTATAGAGGTTGAAGAGCATAATGAGGTTTTTTAAGGTTATGTTGAAGGCAAACATCAAAATATTTTTTCTAAAAAGGTCGTGGATGGAGGTCTCATCATCCACTTCAATTAGTTCACTATGATATTTTTTGTCCTACGTAAACAAAAATATTGGGTAACTCATGTCAAATTTCATTAAATTTATTGATGATTACTCATGAAAGTGTTGGGTTTATTTTTTAAATCATAAAATTGAAACATTAGATAAATTTAAAATGTTTAAATCCCTTGTAGATAATGAAAGTGGCTACAAATTAAAGTACTAAAGGACTACCCATGGAGATGATTTTTTTTCAAAAGTATTTATAGATTATTTTGATTTGAATGGAATCAAAATATAACTCACAATTACCTAAAGTAGTCAAAAAAATGGTGTCACTGAAAGGAAGAACCATATAGTGGTTAAACTGACAAGGAACATGTTGCAAAAAAGGGATTGACAAACTATTTTTAGGGTGATGTAGTTGCAGAATAGTCTATATTATCAATTAGGTTCCCATTAGTGTACTTGAAAAGATTACTCCATATGAAACATCTTATAAAAATAAGGATAATGTAAAATATTTTAAAGTTTTTGGATTTTTTAAGCTATGTTCACAAAGTTGACCATAAAATAAAGAAGTTAGATCTGAAGAGTAATTATTGTATTTTTTTTGGGTACAATCAATAAATAAAGTATTATAGGATTTATAATCTTCTCACTAAAATTTAGTTTGTGTCAAGAGATGTTATTTTTTTATAAAGGGGGAGTGTATGGTCCTAAAAAAGGTAAAGGTCATATTAACTAGTCTAAATATGTTTATAATGATGGTAGCATTGATGAAATATTGGGGAGAGAGGTTGGAAACAAAAGTGTAAATAATTTCTAAGCTATTTTCCATGTGATTGTTAGGTATGGATTTGTGTTTATTTTGTTTTGAAGATTGAGAGTTGTTTGCATGCACAATCATTTGTCTTAAAATGAATAAATATAATGATAATTTCTTATCCATATCCAAGATCAATAATCATAAGGTTGGCCAAAACATCTTAACCATATCCATAATCAATAATGGCATTTCAAATATTTTTTTATTTCAATTAATAAACCATGCCAACCAAAATATAATTATTACCTTAAGATTATTGTTTTTCAAGTCACAAGTGGTCCTTGACAAATTTATAAAATTAAGTAAAACAAACATGTTCTTCCTTATAAATTGTTTTAATCAATAATTTTTTTAATAATAAATAATTTTCAAACCTAATGTTTGTTTTATTTCTAGTAATGAATGCTATGCATGTGAAATTAAAGCTATGGGGATTGAGGTTAAGATTTTGCCCCATTTTTTAGTGACTCAACATTTTCGTATTGAGGGCATCCAAGGAAAAATTTAATATTGGTCTAACATGTCACTCATGGGATTAATAAAAGTTGCTCAAATACATATGTGATAGTTTTCTTGATTTTTATAATCATTTATGAAAGTGATTGATAGTTGTGAAGTTGTTGGTCTAATATAGATACTTACAATTCATTACACTATAGATACATCAAATAAATTTGATCTAACAAAGGAACACCACAATATACTTATTATTCTCTATAATAGAGTTTGAAACTGTTATAGATATGTTCTCTTGATCAAACAAAACATAAAAATATACCTACTTAGTATAAAATAATAAGTAAAACCACAATATACTTATGCACCTCTATAATAGAGTTTGTAACTATTATAGACATGTTCTCTTAATCAAACAGAAACAAAAATACACAAAGTACATCTTAATCATTTATATACAATGCATTATCTTCAACAAGATTTTTCAAAATCTTGATAAAATAAATATCAAAATTGATCACAAAATTTATCATCCTACCTTGATCAACCTTAGATTTCAGATGCCTAAGTTTCAAATTTCAATATGTCAATTTTCTTCATTTTATTCTTGATAATTGTCATTTACATTCTCTTCAAAAGTTGTTGGACTTGGATCTAGTATTGTAGAACTATAGTGTGTTTGAAAAATTATTAATAAATCATCTTCTTTTAGATGTTGACTACAAAATTTATAGAGTTCTATCAAATGAAAAATCAAGGACATTGTATCTAGTTGTATAGAGCCTCAATCAGGTCTCTAGTTTTTGTCAAGATTATTTCTTAACATTGACTTTAAAAGTCATAATGCACTAAAAATTACCTCATCTTCCACTTAGCCCAAAATCATTTTTTGGCATAAATTAACATGATTAAAATATTCTGAGATACCATCACATAATATTTCACTCAAACTTAAGGTAGTCTATAATCTAGTGATAGATCCATCTTTGAAAGCATGATCCAAATGGAAAATCAAATAAACCACTCCCTTAGCTTTGGAAAATCTAAAATGCCTTTAGTTTGTTCACCATTTAATTCTGCACTCTTACAGAAAAGTTGGGCCAAGGTTTTTATTTTATTCTCAAAATATGATGACCTAACATTTTTATAATATTAAGGGTACATCATAGCCATAGAATATAGTAATTAATTTTGACCGAAATGATATCTAATTTTTTAAGAGAAACATTTTGTAATTTCCTTCAAGGCGTAACTTATAGACAATATAACCTCAAGGAATAAATCCCATCTAATAGGAACTTCTTTGACTCTATTAGATCAACCAACTATGTCAAAATTATGAGTTATGGTCTATATTCAATTTATACTAAGTATTACACATGATATTACCATATGCACTACACAAAAAGAGTCATAGAGCCTTCTAATCATACTGTATTTTATTTTTAGATGTTTAAGGTTATAATTATTTTCTGGTTGGCATGGCTTATTATTTGAAATTAAAAAAATATTTGAAAGTACAATATGGATATGGTTAAGGCATTTTGGTAGACCTTATTATATAGTTTGTAATTTTAAAACTATGAAAATATTTTGAATAATTTTTTCAGTTATGTCATCCTCATTTTTCATAGTTTTCTTGCCCTATTGGTCTCATAGTTGGTTTATACTCTATACTCTAATTTTTTGACATTATTGTTTTCATTTGGTAGGGTAAAGTTTACATGTGTTGAATATCCCATAACTTATTACAAAGGAGAGAAATATGTGTCATTTACATACAAAAGGGATGCCTCTACCACTTGCAATAGGGCAGGCACAAAAAAACCAAGATTAATATGCCAAAAAAATAAACAAGTTGAATTGGATAATGGTTATAACCAATTGTAATCAAGTGATTTATCAGGGTTTCACTTTCTTTCTACCTTCAATATCTATCTTCTACAATTATACTTAAATTTCCTTTAAGGAAGGAGTTTTAGACAGGATTCCCCCTAAGTGGAGGGTCATGCAAGAGGGATGTAACACTACTTTTATACTTTTTTTCTTTTTTTGAACATTAGTCTATCCTTCCTTGTCTTCTACAATAACACAGGGCTAGGATTTATCTTTCACTTTTAGGTCCTCAAATGGTTGTGTCCTAGATAATTTCATTTCTAGGTTATTCTTGAAGGAAGAGACTAGATTGGAGGGGACAACCCTGTTTGTGAATTTGATTGGAGAGATTAGATCTTTCAGTAAGAAATATTCAAAATGAAGGGGAATTTTAAGGTTCTCATTTGTAATAAAGGATTTAAGATCTTCCAAAGGTGATGTAGGATCATCGGTATTAGAATCATTTGAATCTTCTTCAACATCTACCTATAGACGATCAGGTGTGAAGTCTTTCCACCAAGAGGAATATTTATTTTTTTACTATGGGAATTGTAGTTTTTGGTCAAATGGTCTGTATTAAAGTAGTTTCAACAATGAAATAGTAAACCTTCATAATTCAAGGGTTGAGACCAATAGCGGTTCCTAACTTGTGAAGTGATATTTTTATGAAGATTATTAAAAGTATCAATATTCACTAGAATTTTAGCAAAAGTAGTGTGGTAAAATTGATAGGTATATGAGTGAATTTGTAGATATTCACCAGTTGATTTACCAATAACCTTCAAATTGGATTCATTACAAAATTGAAGAGGAAGATGAGGTAGACAGACCCAAATGGGTTTTACATTAAGTGTTTTGTGAGGGGGTTGAAGGTAGAGGACCATTGTTTGATGACTTGGGGGTGGTGACTGAAGCACCAAAATTGGTTTTGAATCTTTTATTTGTCTTCAATATTGTGAAATAAAATAGTTAAAAAACTTTTTACACAAGATTAAATATTAGGAATACCTTTTAGGAGGGGTTTCCAATGTTCTAAGATCTAAGAATGTAGCTTTTGAAGTTTTCACCAATAATCTATAAATCGATAGATGATACCTTTGATTGATAATAATTATTCTGATCTAATCACTTGTTTGGACTCCTTATCAAAAATCATGACAAGGTCAAAAGACTCATTCTCCTTCATCATCAATGCCTCAAATTCTATTCTTATGAGCTACAACTTGGAAAGCTTCACCTTGTTACTCTCTTTATATATATTTTATAAAATATCCCATGCTTGTTTGGAATAGATAGCTACTACTATCTAGGAAAAGATTGAATCAGTTAATTCCCTTTGTATGTAGATGAGTGCCTTAGCATCTTTTCTCTTATTCTCCTTCAACACATTCTTTTGTTCTTGAGATAAAGCATAAAATGTTGCCTCATCTAAAACCTCATTGTATCCACCTTTAACCAACTTCATTATCTATTAAGAGTTAAATATGGTCTTCATCTTGATACTCCATGCATATTAATTTTTCCATCAAATATAGTGGGTTTTTGCCATAAATTAGAACTGCCTACTATTATGTCTAAATGGGCTTACAACCTAAGGGAGATTTGATATCATTTATTGGAAAATGATAGGTCCATGGGAATTAAAAGGGAATAATATTCACATAAATGGTGAAGCTATAGAAAATATCAAAGCTAGGAGATGAAACTCCAGACTTATAATGAAGCTAAAAAATAAATGTTAAAAATGCATTAAAAAAACTTGCTAAAACAATAAAATAGGAGAGGAAGAGTTAGGTTAGAAATAACACTTAAATGCATATATTTAAATGATTAAAACTTCTATTACAACCTACTTAGTATGAATAACCAATGTATCTACAAGTGTTACTTAAAATATTACAAAAAATTTATATAATGACTTTCTATTTTGATATTTATACTTTTATTTTTACCTACTCTATACCAAACTATTATCTATTTTTTTCTTTATATTATTTGTTCTTTTCTTCCCCTATTTTTTTAAGACTACTACTATGTTTTATTATCTTTATCTTCTTTTTATCTCTACCTATTTTCTCCAAACTTTTCTTTGACTATTGCTATGCTAAAAATTTTGCCTTGTACTTTTTATCTATTTGCCCACTAACTATTGCTACTTATATTTTGACACTCCTAATTCATTATATTTTTATATTTTCCTTTTTTTTCCTTACTAGATTAATCCACCTACCAATTTATTTCCCCTTAAGACTCCAAATAGTTTCAATAAATTTAAATTCAAACTGTTGCAAATGTTTGGTGACTATTGTTATAGTCTATAGCTTGTTGGGTGGGTAGTTAGGAAGGGTAGAATAAAATATTTCAATAGTGGGATCTCTTTCTAAAACTTTAAATAAACTTCCAAAACTACCAAAATCATTTTTGTGGCTTTACTCATACACACAATGCACCAAGTTACATTTATAATCTTTGAAATGCCCAACCCACTCTCTGAAACCTCTAAAAAGGTTGATTTAGAAATGACAAAATCCAACACAGAAAATGTTAAAATATTATTAAAATTAATGAAAGTTAAAAATTTGTATCCAAAATAAAGATAATCGTTACGTTTTCTTCATATTTTTTCTTTTATTAACAAGGTCATGCTATAACCAAATAATAAAACCAGAATAATTAGTATGCAATTTTGAAGCATTATGGATGTTATAATTTTTCATTAATCATCTCTATATTATCCATCTCTTTATCCGTATCTTTATTGTATATATTAAGAAACATGAGTTATTTTGTAGGGTCCCTTGACAAAGACATAACTTAGCTTGAACCAAGAAAATTGGAAAATTCTAAAGTAGCAAGGCCACACAAATAAACAAAACCATTTAGCTTATCCTATTCGTTATTCATGTATGATTCCAAAAGAAAGCCCCAAAAAAATAAAATTAAAATAGAAGATTAGATTCAAGCATGTGGAGAAATGAGTCATGTTGTAGGATAACATCCTACAATAATAAATTATAATCACTGACCTAATAAAAAAGTGACCACTGATTATTATCAAGAAAAATAGAGATGCGCATGATGGCGATAAACAATTTAATCAATATGGACCTTAAAAATGTACATAATTATTTTTTAATATATAATATCTAATCTTTTAGAAACCTTTGAGATCAACATACAAAAAAATTACCTGCTAACTAAAAACTTCAAGCTTATGCAGTCCATAATGTTAGACACAAATTTTTCTTTCTTGAAAATTTTCAAATGATTAATAAAAATTTAAATTTTGATAATGGGACAGAAAGTATGGTCCAGTAGAATACACATTCTTTTATAAACCTGAGACTGACACAATAACAAATATTATTACACATTTAATACATTAACTATTGGTATAATATATTGCCCCACCTTACAAACCATAAATTAACTATTAGTATAGTATATTACCCCACCGTACAAAACATACATTGACTATTGGCATAGAATCTCCACCCACCTTATAAGTCATCAATAGTTCAAATAACCATGTTATAGTTTGTATGACAACAATTAATTTCAATGACTTAATCAATAAATAGAAAATTATTGTATGTGAAAGGCACAATCAATGTAAGTAGCGATATTTGTTTAGAAAATTGTAGAATGAAAAGAATGTATCCCATATATTTAATAAAAATTTAATGTCATAGAAAATAGGATGCAATTTTGTAGTTACTTGTGGTTAAAAAGGGTCAGTGACATAAAATTATTGAATGTGATGGGAATTATCAATATGGGTAGTGACAACTATTTTAACAGTAGTAGATTGAAAATAAAGTATCCTATATATCTACCAAAAATTAAATGTTAGAGAAAATATATGATGCAATTTTTTAGTACTTGTGATAAAAAAATGCTAGTGACATAAAATTATTGAATGTGATGAGAATTATCAATATGAGTAGTGATAAATGTTTTAACAATAGTAAATTGAACATAATGTATCTTATATATCTACAAGGAATTAACAAGTCTTCTAATGTACATTCTCCTAATGTATTCTTTTGTAATTGCTAGTGCTAGACCCTTATTTTCAAAACTTGGTAACATGAGTGAGGGAGGTAGGGAGACTGATGGGGAGAGGGTAAAAAAGATAACAATACTACTAAGAAACTACATAATAAAATCAAAGGCAACATGAAAATCAAGCTCAGTGAAATTAAGATTTAATTTTATAGAAATCACATTCAACAAGAGCAAGCAGAATAAAATTTGAGGATAAAAATTAATTGAGTAACCTAATTATCCTTGGATTATTTTCCAAAGCCATTACATATCCTCGAAGAGAATAAAAGTAAGATTGCGATGCCAAAGAAGTAGGCGAAAATGAAACCTAATAACTTACCAATTTTTATTCTTTGTATAGTTTTAATACTTTTACTTTTCTAATTAAATATATTAATTTAAGTAAATAAAATATTACAAAAGGGTATTTCTTCATGATACTCTTTTTTATCCGGCTTTGGTTGCTTCAGGGACTTTTCTTTTTTGCCTAAAACTAAAACTCCAAAATCAGTAAAAAAATAGAGGGAGGACCATAATGGCCAATAAAATTCACTCATTTGCCATGTAAAGGATTCAAAATGTTTCTCCAAAAGATATTAATTGTGAAAAACAAATAAATAAATATGAAACTTCACTACATCAAGATTTAAAGGTTGGGATTTTCCCCAAAAAATAATAGTTTCCAAAACAAACAACTATTATATAAGCCATTAGTTACTCTACACGATCTTTTACAAAATATATATGAAAAAAAAAAGTTGACTTTAATATCTATGCCAAATATTACTCTGAAAAAAAAATTTACCAAATAAAATAAGGAAAACAGAAGAAATTAAAAAAGAAATATCTTTAATAATAAATATTAAAAATTAGGACCATCATTGTAAATTTAATCAAAACTTAATCATAAAATTTTAAAGCAAAAACCAAAAGGGAAAAATTGGTTCAAAATAATTAGATGCACAAATTGATATGGTCAAGCATAATTAAGTCGTCATAAAAATTCTTCTAGTCTAACCCTATAAAAAATCTAATGAATCCTACCAATTATTTTAAATAATTGAAAAAAAAAATGAAATTGACAACCAAGCCTTACCCTTATTTTTTTAAAAAACAATAAAGAAATATTAAAAACCCTATGAAAACCTATAAAATGATTTGAACAATTTAATATAAATTAAATTTTTTCCTCTAGCCAAACCTTATAAATCCACATGATAAAAACCATAAATTAATTTAAATTTTTTTATGAAACCCTACAAATTTATTTTACAAAGGATTGGAAAGAAAAAAAATTAACTTACCTTGTTTGCTTAAAATGACTGTGGGTTAAATAAATGTTATATATTACATTGCTTATGATCCCAAAAAGCCCCTTCTTGATGAAGATATCTTGGGGGAGATTGAGTAGATTGCCCTGTTCAAGTATGAAATAAGATCCAACTAGGGTAAAATCAAGAACCTTGCCTTCTAGGGTGTCATGGATAAGTACACGAAGTCTAAAGACTTCCTTGAGGCTAAATTCAAATATGATCTAGATGGTCTTTTGTCTAATGAGTAGATAGATGGGATTCTAGGCATTGCAATGACAAGGGTGGTGGTGCAACAGAGCAATGAGTGTGTTATCAAAGGCCTTTGTATATGCCAGGAGGATCGATAAATTTGTGAATATAACACTTATTAACCACAATGTGAATAATGTGGACAAAAAACTAAAGGCAACTACCTAGTTACCTATCCTGACACTCGATTATGTTTCAACACGTCACAATAATTTTACATGTGAAAAAGGCATCTTAATATCCATAAATGTGGACAATAGTGATACCATTTGATGTGAACAAAAGTTTATATATCCATAGATGAATCTTAGTTCCCTTCCTCCTAGTAGAAATGCCTTTAGCATAATAATACAAGGTATGATGATCTTATTGAAAATTTAAATTTTGCTTTATTTTCTCAAGATGATCCTACATGCTTTGAATAAGTAGTGAGAGAAGAGAAATGGTGTAAGGCCATGGATGAGGAAATAGATGTAGTTTAAAGAAACAAAACATAGGATTTAGCTAACTTTCCCAAGGATAAATAGATAATTGGAGTGAAGCGGGTCTACAAGGTTAAGAGCATAGCAGAAGGTAAAATTGATAAATATAAAGCAATATTGGTTGTTATGGGATATAAACAACAACTTGGTAGAGACTATTATGAGACTTATGATCCTATTTCAAGAATGGAAACCGTGTAGTTTGTCTTAGCAATAGCAACCTATCAAAAGTGGAAGGTATATTTAATGGATGTGAAGTATTCCTTTCTAAATATAGTACTCAAAGAAGAAATCTTTGTTGATCAACCACCCAGATATGAAGTCCTAGGAAAAGAAAACATGATGTATAGGCTCAAGAAAGAAATCTATGGGCTTCAGAAAGAACCAAGGACTTGGTATAATAGCATTGACTCATAATTTACTACAAATGGCTTCAGTGAAAGAAATAGCGGACCCACACTTTGCATCAAGGAGAACAATGGTAAGATTTTGATTGATGTGTTATAGGTAGATGATCTAAGCTTAAAAGGGAATGAGATGATTTTATTTTTGAGTTCAAATAAGCAATGAAAATGTAATTGTAAATGATAGACTTGGGTCTATTAAGGTACTTCATTGTTATACAAATACAATAGATGGATAATGGCATATTCATTTCCCAATCTAAATATGTTTCAAAAAATATTGAAGAGGTTTAAAATCTTGAACAAAAAACTTATGCTATAACCAAATACTATAGGTTTTGAATTGAGTAACGAAGACTACAACGATGAGGTGAATTCAACCTTATATAAGAGCATGGCAGATAGTTTTATGTATTTAACAACATCTAGTCCTAATCTAGTGTATGTAGTAAGTTTTATTTCTAGATTCATGGAGACACCTAAGGATACACATTATCAAGTAGGTAAGATGATTTTGAGGTATGTCAATGGAACCAAAATATAACAAGTCATTTTGATTTACTTATCTATACAGATAGTGATTGGGTAGGTAGTGTAGATGACAGCAAAAGCACATCAGACTATTCATTTCACATGGGTATAGGAGCCATTGTATGGGCATCCAAGAAGCAACCCATAGTTTCTTTTTCCATAACAAAAGTTGAATACATTGGAATAAATACAACATGTCATGTTATTTGGTTCTCGAGAGTCATAGCTGATTTGAAGAAGAAACAAATAGATGGCAAAATAGTGTTTTGTGATAATATGTCTTCAGTAGGCTTAATGAAGAATCCAATGTTTCATTGATGAAGCAAACATAAACCTATTCTCTATCAATTCATATACGAGTTGTTTAAAAATGGTGAAATCAAATTAACATTATGTAGATTTGAAAATCAGTTAGCAAACATCTTCATAAAGGCACTAACGAAGGATAAATTTGAATATTTAGTGCAAAATTTAGGAGAGTAGATATTGTAATAGCTAAAGGAATAAATTAAGGTGGAGTGTTAAAAATTATAATTTATTCAATCCCTCATTAAATGCTTGTAACAAGTTAATTTTAGTCTTATTATCATTTAATTTTGGTTGTTAGGTGAGTAGATTTCTAAATTTAGTAAATAATACCACTATAAAATGAGGTAATTGTAAACTATTTAACTATCAAGCAATCAAAGTGAAATTTGAAAGGGGAAGTATCTATGTTTTTGTGAATGCTACGACATTTCATTTATTTTTGTGTGTTTTTATTTTCTTCTAGAGCTTAGATTAAAAAATATAAATGATAATTTTCTCTTCATTACAACATCAATATAAAGAACTAGGTTCTCAGCCTAATTAACTAACTAAGACTATTATGATACAAAAAGAATAATAGATGGTTAGAACATCAGGTCCTAACAATTTTGTAATACAAGTGAAACCTACCACAAAGAAAAGGAATTGTTCAAAAAGGATATAAGGGAGGCTGTTCATGTTACATCTTTATCACAACAAGAACATATCTTGATTGAGGAGCTCACAAAACTACAAGGGAAGAGCACTATTAGAGACTAAGATCCAAAGAGTCATGGACTAATCTGGGAGACAAACTCCTCCTACTTTCATAAATCTATGTTAAATAGGCAACATATAAATTATAGTTTATCTATTAAAAATGAGAATAAACAAGTCCCAAGGTATCTAAATGGCATTTATAAATATGTAGTCGCTTAATAAAAAATTTGGTTGGTGAATAGAACAACAAGCAAGGAGTAAATGAAGTCAAGGAGTCCTTCCTTTATAATATTTAAGGCTAATTGAAGAGTATGAAAATGTGCAACTGCTACATCCTATAGTGGAAGAATAGTTGAAATAAATAGTCTTCTCATTTGAACAAGATAAAAGTCTAGTGTTGGACAAATTTCTTGCCTCTTCTACCAATAATTGTGGGAAGCCATTAAGAAAGAACTTCTAAATGTAGTTGAAGAATCTAGAAGAAATAAAAAAGGCTGGATCAAATTAATACAATTAAATTGGTTTTAATCCCAAAGGAAGTACTGGGAAGCTTGAGGGACAATTCAAACCCATATCTCTTTGTAAAAAGATCTATAAAAATCATAGATATAAGGTCATCACCAATTAACCTGATGTCAAAGCTAATATTTGATGCATAATTAACCTTTGTTTTGTGAATATAGAATATTGATACGATAATTATTTTTAAATAAATTGTGCATTCTAAAAAATTTCAACTCAAAGAAGATTAGATTTAAAATTGGATATGTTTAAGGCTTTGTAATTGTAAATTAATATCAACAAGCTTAAAAACTATTGGCTTCAGTAAGGAATTTTTACCATGGTTTGAGATTTGTTACTTCACTCCTTAGTTTCTATTAATGGTACTAAAATGAAATGGTTCACTCCAACTAGAGGTTTATGGAAAGGAGATACACTAAGCCCTTGGTCATCCTTATGAGTGAAAATATTCATAGATACTTAAAAAATAAGAATAAAAAAATAAACCACATGGCTTGTTGGTAGTGGAATGAGAAAAAAACACATGGGCTACCAATTTGCAAATGACATGATGCTTTTTTCAAAATTCAAGAAAAGGGAAATCCTTGTTGGCAGATAATAGAGAATGTATAGGCCCAAGTGGGAAGCAACCAATAATATAAAAAAATGAAAGAAGAGAGGGTAGATTTGTATAGGAAAATAAAAAACTTATTGTATTAAATTCACTTAAAAACTCATTTTACAAAATGACTACAAAGCATAAACTAATAGAGCTACAACTATTTATGAAAACTCACAAAAAACTTCACTTTTGTTTTCTACTTTCTTTTTCTATTGGATAATTAGTTCTCCACTCTCTAATGCTAAATTATCTAGGTTCTATTTACCCCCTATTATGTCTATCTCTCCTTAATTCCATGTCTTTTATTATTGTCTAACATACACAGTTTGTTACTATGATTTTCTTCTTCTTTTTATTGCTCTATATTCTCCAAACTTCTATATGTCTATTACTACGTCTATTTTTTTCTGTTGATACTGCTCTATTTTTCTACCCTATCTTCTTTTGTCATTACTACACTAAAATTCTAATACTCACACTCTTCTATTTTTTCTTATTTCCTTTTTTACACTTATGACTGCTCTTCCACCTACCACCATTATTCCACCTAAAACATTCAAATGGTTCCCTAATTTCAAATTTTAAATTTTGTAATAAATTTTGTTTGGTAGCTACAATAGTGTAGAGATAGGTAGGTAGGTAAGTAGAGAATACAATAATAAATTAAAACGCCTTTATTCTTGACCTTCCTACAATTATCTTTAAAACTTTGATTGGAATTCAAAATATACATATAACTTCTCTTCATTTACCAAAGTACTTCTGCACCTCTTTTGTACATGTCTAGAGATTCTTTACTGAAGTCTATAAATCTATTGATAGAGTTCATAGCTAGATTTACAGAGTCCATATTTGCCTTATGAGATTCCATTGCTACTATATTAGAGTCTATATCTCAGTTTTTGTATTTTATAGCTGACCTATTGGAGTCTGGAGCTGGCTTATAGGATTCTAGAGCTAACTTGTATGAGTTTAGAGTTGGTATGTATGAGCCTAGAGTTGGACTATTGGAGTTTAGATCTAGCTTGTATGAGTCTAGATCTTGATTTTAGGAGTCTATAGCTAGATTAAAGGATTCCATAGCATTTTTTTAGGAGTATGGATCTAGCATAAAAAAATTTAGGCCCTATATTATTACATTAATAACCCATAATATTCATCTTAAGTGCATGAAAGTGTCTTTAGACAATCACTTAGTAAAAATATTAGCTAGATATCAATTTGAATTACACAAAATAAGATCTATAATATGTTTCTTAACTAAATATTGAATGAAATCACACCTGATTGAAATGTGCTTTCTCCTACCATGAAATATAGGGTTTTTTTGACAATGTTATGGAGGATATGTTATCACAAAATACTATAGAATCTCCTTGTTGCTCCTCATGCAACTATGAAAGTTCTTTCTCAACCATATGGTAATACATTAGCTTTTATGTACTCTACTTCAGCTATATAAAATGACACTATGCCTTACTTATTTGAAGCCCAATATATGGATCCTAACCCAAGATGAAATAGTACCTCAAAGTCCTCTTTTGATCATCAAGGCTACCATCCAAATCACTATCTGTATAACCCACGATGTGAAACTCATCTACTATTGCATACAAAATTCTATAGTCTCTTATTCCATTCACATACCTCAATATTCTCTTTTTTGCTTGCCAATGTGTCTCCTTTGATATCTCTCTAAACTTAGATATGAATCTGACTACATACATGGAGTCTATTCTAGTTGTAGTTAAATACATTGAACTTCTCACTAAGCTCTTGTACCGTGTGGGGTCTACATTATTGTTACAATCATCCTTGCACAACTTAAGACTTGTATCAGTTGGTGTGGATATTGGCTTGCTATCCAACATCTTAAACCTCTCCAAAATATTTTTTTCATACTTATATTGGCATATAAATATGCCTTCATCCATTTTCTTGACTTCTATCCCAAGAAAGTACTTCAAGAAGCCTTAATCATTCATTTCAAACTCATTCTTCATGACTATTTTAAAATATTCTATTGACTAATTTATGTTTCTAGCGAATATTATATCATTAACATTTAATACTATAATAAAAATATTACCTTTTATCACTTTTATGTATAACGTGGGATCACTAGTGCTTTTGCTAAAGCCATTGCTCAACAAGTAAGAATTTATATGATGTACCATGCTTTTGGGGCTTGCTTGAGCCTACAATGCCTTTTTTTTGCCTATATACCTTGTTATTATGATTGAGAATCTCATATCTATGTGTGTGTCCCATATAATCCTCTACTTATAGCAATCCATTCAAGAATGGTGACTTGACATCCATTTGATGCACCTTACACTTGTGTTGAGGAATAATAACTATGATTGTCCTCACCATTTCTAACCTTGTTATTAGTGCAAACATTTCATTGTAATCCTTTTTGGGCCTTTTCTTGCATCCCTTCACCACTTGTATTTCATTATGCCTCTCTACCTTACCTTAGAGAGTGGATTTCATCTTGTACACCCACTTAACTCCTATGATGTCTTTTCCTTTTGGTAGGTCAATTAACTTTCAAGTCTGATTTCTCTCTATGTCATGTATTTCTTCATCTAGTTTCTCATACCACTTGTTATCCTTGACTACTTCTTTGAAGTAGATATGATTAGATGATAAAAAGGGAGAATAATTCATTGTTTCATCTTCATTTTTCTCATACCTTGATTGTTCGCATACTTATTGCAATCTTCTTGTCTTTGCTAGGTGTTAACTTGAGTTGGAGGAGGATGGTGTTGATTCATGAATAAAGACTTGACCTCCTTGATGGCTAATACCACTACATAAGTCATACCTTTATGAAATAGGGGTCCAAGTTGGTGCTTAGGTGGTTGCACTACCTATTGGTTCAGATTCAATAAATTATTCACTAGCCCTTGTTTGTATATGCTCTTCTTTTTGTCTCTCTTCCCAAGCTTTACATTCAATGAATTAAACAACTTAAATTATTATGAGTTCTTTAGTGATGGGATTTTACAACTCATAAGCCTTCAATTACTTCTCACCTTTATCATCCCATTTTCTCCTTATTTACTTGGGCATGTGTGCATATGCAACACATCTGAACACTCTAATGTGTTTAGCACTTGGCTTTTAGATGCTCCATAATTCTTGAGGGATCATATCCCTAAAGCTCTTTATTGGATAAATATTCATCAAGTATATGGTTGTTGCTATAGCTTCATCCTAAAAATGATTAGGCAAACCCTTTACCTTTATCATTTTCCTTGCCATCTCTTGGATGGTTATATTCTTCTTCTCAGCCACACCATTTTCATGTGGTGTATACTTGGTAGTAAATTAATTTTTGATGCCATGATCATTTCAAAACATCATGAACTCATTGTGTGTGTGTGTGTGTGTGTGTGTGTGTGTGTGTGTGTGTGTGTGTGTGTATATATATATATATATATATATACTTTCCCCATCTATCCATCCTCAAAATATTGATGTAGTGGCCACTTTACTTCTTTGCCATGGCCTTGAATTTCTTGAAGATCTCAAATGCATCTGATTTATTCTTCAAAAAATACACCCATATCTTTTGGCTCAAGTCATATGTGATTGTCATGAAGTAGGCATCCTTGGATCAGATATAGAGAAGCTCTAGCTATCCATGCTTTGCCCGTGGGAAATGCACTCCTATGTTGCTTCCCCAAGATGCAACCTTCATAGACCTTATTTTTCTATTCTATAAGGGGAAACCCTCTCACCATATTCTTATTATAAACAAGGTTCAGACCTCCAAAAATAAAATTCTCATACTTTATATGCCAAAGAGTAGACTCATCATGTACCATATTTTTAAAGTCTTCTTCAAGTTCACTTTACATTCTCAACAGAAACATCTAATTACTTGTCATCTTTACTGCTATAATCTGTCTATTGCAACCACTCCAATCAAAGATGATAGATTCACCATTCTCAAATCCAACTTTATATCCCTTTTGAAAAATATGACCTATGTTGATTAGGTTGTGTTTCAACTCAAGAACATAATATACATATCAAATTTTCATTTTGTCACCTTGCTTAGTAAAGATTGAAATGCTTCCTTTGTGCATAATGAGAACCTTATCATTATCTCTCATCTTTACCTCTGATTTGATTGACTCATAAATTTTGCTGAACATCTCTTTGTTCGCACTCATGTGGTTGTTAAAACCACTATCCAAGTGTCATGTCTATTTACCACTTTACTATACAATATTTCATGTTATGAAAAAGTTTCCACCCTTCTCATTACTATTAGGTTTAACCTCCTATTTTTTATATATATTTGAAATCTGTCTATTCACATCATAATCCTTCCTTCTACATTCACTATAATAATGTCCATACATATTGAAATAATAGCATTGGATGCTAGAATTATCATACTTTTATGTATATCCTCCTCTAGATGTGCTACTACTCCTTCCTCTTCCTCTTCCATGTTATTCTTGATGGCTATGCCTTTAACCTTTTTGATTGATACAAGTTATTCCTCTCCCTTTAATGTTTTATCCTCTCCCCATTCCTTTCCCACTCACATTGGTCTTGAATGCTTTCTCATGGGAGGAGTTAGCTGACCTATTCATCCTTTGTTCATTGTTTTACAAGGAACCCATTAGCTCATATATTGACATTTTCCTCAAATCTTTTAACTCTTCAATTAAAATCACTATAGGGTCAAATTTGACTGGAAGGCTCCTCAACACCTTTTTTATGATCCTATGATCTTCAAGGGTATCACCACATGTCTTCATTTGATTTATAACATTCATTATCCTTGTGAATAAGTTATTGATAAATTCATTTTTCTTCATTTTTAGGGTCTAAAAGTCCCTTATTAATAGCTAAAACTTGACAAGGTTCACTTTATCACTCCCTTGATAGGTATTCTTTCAAAATGTCCCATTCTTGTTTGGAATGGACAACTTCTACTATTCTAAGAAAGATTGAATTAACTAATGTCATTTGTATGTAGCTAAGTGCCTTGGAATCCTTAATCCTATTCTCTTTAAACACATTCATTTATGTTTGGGTTAATGCATTAAAGGTTGATAGGTATGCAATGTCATTATATCTACCTTCAATCAACTCCTATAACTCTTGAGAGTTGAATATGGTCTTCACTTTAATGCTTCAAATATCATAATTATTTCTATCAAATGTAGGAGGATGTTGGCATGAACCAAAAATGGCTATTTCCATGTTTAAATGGGCTTACAACCTAAAGGATCTGATATCAATTGTTGGTATAAAATAAAGAATGTGCAAGCCCAAGTGTGAAGCAACTAACAACACTAAAAAATAAAATAGGAGAGGGTAGAGTTTTTTAGAAAAATATAAAACTTCTTGTAATTCACTCAAAAACTCCTTTTAAAAACTAAATACAAAGCATAAATTAATACAAATACATTTTTTCATGCAAACTCACAAAAAACATCACTTTTATTTTCTAATTTCTTCTTATATTGGCAATTTCATTCTCCATGTCTGTTACTGTATTTTTTAGGTTCTATTTACTCCTTGTTGCATCTATCTCTCCTTCTTGATTTATATTTTTCTTGTGTGGCATACATAATCTACTATTGTGATTTTATTCTTCTTGTTGTTGCCATATATTCTCTATCC
>JARHVA010002585.1:405000-472500 GCA_037957365.1 Torreya grandis | reverse complement strand
TGCTATCAATCAATTTTTTTTATATAAGCCAAAGTGTAACAACCAAAAATAATCAATCACATCAATCCCAATGTAACTAAAACATGATAATTTAAATAAATAAATAAAAGCACATACAATGGTAACAATAGATTGGGTCTCATCCACATGTTAGGAGGACCATTAATGAAATATTTCCATAATATGGTGGTTGTGGAAGCAAGTCAATGAAAAATCATGACACTCAAGGCTAAGCAAGTCTCATTTCGTTCTCATTAAAATGGCCCCAAATAGACTTCTGAATAATGTTCCTATAAAGCACATACTTATAATAATAAAATGATAATAACACCCATAAAATAATCTGAAACACAATGGTTTAAAGATCAATAGGTGATTCTAAATTTTTTATTAATTAATAATATACAATATTATTTAATTTCAATCTAAACATCATGTTGTTTAGATTTTCCATTTAGAATTATTTGGTTAAACATATATATAATAATCAAAATTAATTTTGTTAAGATTACTTTAATTCCCAATTTTTATATTGCACATATTCAGGGCCTTCACTTCTTAATGCCTTAATTTGACCTTAAAACAACTTTATAGACAAGCTTCAAGCCACCCAAATGGCCATTTGCAAATTCAAGGTTTTTTCACTTGTATTTGTTTGTAGTGAGGAAGGAGGCTCTTCCATGCCCATGTAATCCCACATCTTTCATAGGATTCATTCCCCATGGAAACATCTGTGCATGGGTATCTCTATGTCTACATAAGCTTTCCACTCCATAAAAAGCTTTTGTGTTAAATCTCAAAACCATTTCAATTTCATTTTATTTAACAGTGTTTTGAAAAGAAGGTCATATGTGTTTCTTCATAAATATGGATATATTCTATGACATTGACTTATAATATGATAAATATCTACACAAGGAGGGGTGATCCACTAAAGAAACACAATTTTTTTCACTATTTTTCACCTTGTAGTAGTTGAATTATTTTTTATGATATCTTAATTGTCAACCTTGTCTCTCAATTTTTTGAAGAGGCACATGAGATTAATTGGAAGGTAGATAAGTGTATCATGTGCTACATTTATGTAAATACTCACTTTGGTATCTAGTACACATGACATGGAACTACTTAGATTATTAGGCATACTAACTAAGTTAGGGTATGATATGTTGATACATGTAAACCCACTTCTAATTTTGATTCGGGCAACAATTCAGATGACAATTTGGGTGATGGGTCCACCTCAATTGATGGCAAAACTTTTGGGAGCCATAACTTTTGCACCGTAGCTCCAATTGACTCACCGTTTGAACCATTGGAAAGCTAATAATGATGGGAACATCGTGAGATAGCATGAGCTTTGATCAATGAAGTTTGAACCCCTAAAACCCAATGGAAGTGTCCCAAATTTTAATTTTAGTAGTCCAGTCTAAAAATAGTTTCGAAAAATAGTAATTCCTCGAATTCTATATTGTTGTAAATTGTGGAAGTCAAACCAATTCATCTCCATTAAGATTGGTGACCTTCCACATCCTCCCCACACCTTCAAAACATGTACAAATGAATATGTAACCTGAAAAGGAAAGGAGACATCTCTTCTCAGAGATAAGCATATGTTTGGATCTAAAAATTTGATCAATAAAACATCTCTTCTCAGAGATAGCATTATTTGAATTGTTTTGTTCTTGTTTCTTGAATTATCTTTCAACCAAAGCTTTCAAGTTTTGGATCAAATTTTCTCTACAATCTTGGTTTTAGTCCATTTGCATGGGGATGAAAGAATCACAATGATATTTATTTGTCATTCATTAATGTCAAGTATCAGGGCACTGTCAAAGTTAGGTAGGAGACACTATGGCTTCGATAATTATTGGATGAGTTCAGTTTTTCACAACATGACCCTACTACTCTTCGATGTGGAAAAAATGTGCTATTGTAATCTCTTGTAATATTTTTGGGCATTGAAAAACAAATCATATTGAGATACATATGCACTTCATTTGATGGCTGATACAATATGGAGTCCTCTCTTTATATATCGTGTCTACATCTAAGCAGGTTATAAACATTTTCACTAAACCCTTTGCTATACCATTTTATCTTCAGTTGCAATCATTACTTGGGGTGAAGGAAGTTGTCCTTGAGGGGACAGTGGGAGGGGGGGACTTTGGGTAAATTCCTCCCTTTCTTATCTCTTCTCTTTCTTAGGTCTTCTATGTGTACACGGGTATCTAACATGGCCTAATAACTTGAAGCCATCTTTTGTTCCTCCTTAATTATTCGCTTTTGGGAGGGTATCAATATTAGATTTAGTCTAAGATATAATTAAGTGTATTTAATATTTTTTTCACACCTATTTAGTTTTATTTTAGTTACACACAAAAAAAATTAGTCATTTAATTATTAATTAGTTTTGTGACACATATCACACTATAGTTTTTGGAGGTTCTTAGTTATTTTGCTTATCTCTTGGCATGTTCTAGAGAGAAGCTTCTTAATGCGACAAGTGTCACACGAACCTTACATAAATATAGGTTTCTAGGTTCTTCTCTTGCTCTCTCCTATGCCTATTTATTAGCACCATTCTATTTGTATGATCATCAATTTATCAGTAAGTGAGATATTTGTGAGAGAGCCTTTTATTTTTCAAAGCATTAATAATATTCCATTTTAATCTCTTTATTGTTTGAACTTGTTATATTTGTCTTTTTGAGCTATTATTCTAGTCCTCGTGTCTTGGTTAGATCTCACATTCATATTCTTTTCTCTTTAAAGTAAATGATAAAAAAAGTCAAAGCATTCTTATCGTAGAAATTTTTAAGTGTATAACTTTTCGTATCTTTTTCTATGAACACCACTAATATTTTTGGGGTAGGCCCTTGTAATCCTTGTTTTGAGTTTCTGATGCGTTTTGATCTTTATTTTCTACTCATTTTTATTTGTTGTGTGGCTACATGTGTGGGAATAAAGTCGTAATTTGAATTTTAAAACTATATAATTACACATGTGCATTAGTGCATATAAAAAAATGGGTGGAAATGATTTGAGAAAGGAATAGTCACATGTTTATTGAAAGAATTTATTGTGAAAGTACAAAATTAATTAATCTAATAATTTAATCAAAACTTGAAGCAATATTGAGAGCATAATTATTTGTTTCTCATGCATTCATTCTATCATGAAATGCTATATAAGACTTTAGTATACATTATCTGAACTACTTACTGATATGTTTTCAATATTTTCCTTTCAAATTTGTTCCCTAGTCGAGGGGCCTAATAATAATTGAATGATAACAGAGGTTCCTTAACACATCCTCAATTTGTTTTCTAATTGTGCTTTTTTTTAAGAGTATTTTTTGAATAATTTAGTTTCCCTAGAACTAACAAATGATTATGGAAAAGTGAGTGGCTTTTGGAACCAAAAAGTATATGAACAAAAATACTCGTGAATTCAAGTTTTATGTATTTACACTTCATTATAAATGATTGTACTCTTTTGAAAAAGACCCTAATCTTTTTTAAATGACTTAACTCTTCTAAAAGAATACACTAACGATTCTAGGAACTAATCTCAATTTATTATAATCTTTTATAATTTTTGTTTCCTTACTCTTTAGATACGTATCATTTTATTTATTTATAATAAATGTCTTTAGATCTACAATAAACCCAAATATTCATATTACATACATCTTATAATTTATTACTATATCTAACCTAATTGCAATGTTTTACGAGTTATATATTGATATAAAAATACTTTTAAAAAAATAATATATTAAAATCGGCTTATAAAAGATTGGCATAAGGATCTTACACATTTTGTGAATAAGTTTAATTACAATGTGAATAAATTAATCTGTTGAGACGCATTAGAATAGAATATTTTGAAGAAATGGATTGCTACTTGGGTCGAATAAGACGGATTAAGCAAAACAAATATCTCTCCATATTCATTCATACATGGACGTGGTTTTGACTTGGATTTATTAATCGCAATGACACGCGGAATAAAAAGAATACAGACTTTAGTTGGGTGAAATACTCGAACTGCTCCCAAAAGAAATTCATGCTTCTGTTGTTGTGACGTCGCATTCATTCATTCATTCATTGGGTCGCCTCATTTCCGAACAGACCGCCGTTAATCAAGGGGCCTCAACATTGTCAATCATTTTCACCATCTGCGAGGCAACGACATTCCCCTAGAAGCTTCTAGCACGCCACCAAGAGGTTACAGGTTTATACGGTGGGACGAAGACTTGAGATTTGTTTCATATGAGATAAGAAAAATGAATATGCTGTTTTTCGTCACTTTTAAGTTGATACGTGGAGTAGGGAATATGCGCAGATTGATGCTCTACAATTTTTGAAGCAGCAGTTTGGAGAGGTCGTTGGTTTGTTTTTGTCAAACTTACTTATCTTTCTTTAAAGGTGTTGTATGTGCCAACTCAACATGTGTTTATGGTGTGGTATTTGAGTATTAATTTATTGAAGATACATTACTTCCATTACTATGTCATATCTTTCATGAGTTACGTCAGCAATTTGGTTAAATATGAGGTGCACAGCGGATTCATTCTTTTCATCTGTTACATATTAAAGAGAAGATAGTGAAATCCATCAAAATTTACAGATCTAGATGAGGAGTGGAGTAACGATGATGATGCTGGAACATTGTGCAGATCTTCAAATTCGATAACATGACTAACACAATGTTCAATTTCCATGTCAAATTATGTATTACTCCTTTTATATTGTTGTATTTTTACAATTTTCCATTTTTTTGTATGTGCTTTGCATTAGGTAGTACACGTAAACACCAACGACTGCTCCAACAACCATCCTCTAGGAAAGCTGAAATAAGATACATTATAGTGAGTCATTCTTTTCAATATCATATACTGGGTGTATTTAAAGTATCATTGCACAATAAAACATGTATAACTGGATCAATGTTATGTAAATACGCAATAGGAGATTCATCCGCTTATTTAAATTGAAAATATTAATGGACAGAGAAATATGTATCATTGGATTAATGTTTTCTAAAGTAAATTTGTCGATGTTCTTAGTAGTAGAATGTTAAAATCAATATCAAGTATATACCTTCATATTTCTTGCTTCCACAACAATGTTTATGATATAGAGTTGATCAAAATTTTGGGGAATGGAAACTACAGATGTTACTATATTTCTTACTTGACTGCATTCACAACACTGTTATGATCATATAAACATCCATACCCATATCAATTTAAAATAAAAATAAAAATTAGTTTGATCGCTCTAATATAACACATAATAAAAATGAATACGTTTGTGAGATCTGGATGACTCACCTGAAGATTACAAATGCTATCATCTCTAAATTGTTGGAGTAATTGTGACTTGGGGGAATGAGAAGTCACTACCAAGTGAAACGTTGGCTTTGACTATGTATTTTCCAATATAGCTAGTTGCTCCAATTATCTAAATTCAGTTCATTTTGCTAGTTTCATCTTCAACAAATATACACACTAGGAAAGCAATATAATCTTAAAAAATAGGCTAGCTCAAGCTAAGGAATCAGTTGTCCACTGTAGGCCTTTGAATTCCTCTCTAAATAAATATTCATTAAATTTGTAAACTTTGCCTATACATTTCAATATCTTACTTTGGAGAACATTGTATTTTAGATATTTCAAAAAGGAAATCTATGAAATAATCTTGGATAGAATTTGTACTATTAATATGTTTTATTTTGATGTACCATCTCACAATAAAACTGTCAAGGATATGAAAAAATTTAGCCACCTTCAATGAAGAGTTATTTAAGCAAGCATGGATGAAACAAAATTTCTGAATTCCACTCTTCCAATATTTATCTCCAACAACATTTTAAACCTTGGGGAGCACATGCATAATGATATCTAACAATTTCAATCTATACCAATTAGTACAACTTTCTGGATGTCTCAAAAACTCAACATGTGTGCAAATCAAGCAGACCCTATTCCAGTCAGATACCCTAATTCTGCATAGTTGATAAACCTCAACCACAAGTGCGATTGATATTATAATGTATGTTATCGTCAATGTTGCTTGTTTATATTGTTTGAATCTCAATTTGCTTAATAAAATAAAGCACATGACTCCCAGGAGATGGTGATGAGAATACACACTAGTTTTTTGCACCTACTGAACCCTGTGCTTCTTGACTTGGAAAATAGGACATCATACATAAATTTTAATTCCATCTCTACAGTTCTAAATGTTCCCTTGGGAAAGAAACTAAGAAAAAAAATATTCTTTTTTTTGTCTCAAAAACTTTAGGAAAATACAAACTTACAAACCTCCGCTTATACATTTCAAACAAGGCATGTGATAAGTAGACACATGTTCTCACACCTCTGTGAATACCATAGCATGTCAGAATACCCCAAATGATGCCAATGGTAAATGTCATTTTTGTCCCAATAAGAGGGCACCCTGTCACCCACTAACCAAGAGTTTGACACATTTTGTTGTCCCTTTGTTACGCATTGGCCATATGTTTCAACAGTAAGTGCTAGCTATGTGGCGGTATATGGGAGCGGTATCATGTTATAATATGTGTAAAATTAACTGATCTCTATATATAATTTCTTCCATTCATTACCCTTCACAACTAATCATGTGGATATGATATACTAAAAAATATATATTAATATAATATATTATATAAATTATAAAATGTAATATATTATAATATAAAATCATATATTAAATATTTTATAATATTAAAATGTACATACATACATATATACATACATAATGTAATATTCATATATATTATATAAATAATGTTTTATATATAAACATATTTTTAATATATATTATACAATATTTAAATAATAACATCAGTAATCGTGTGGATATATATTTATAATAAAAAATATATTAATATAATATATTATATAAAATATAATACAATATAAATTATAATGTATTATAATATATAATAATACATTAAATATTATGTAATATTCATATATATTATAAAAAGAATATTTTATTTATAAAAATATTATAATGTATGGGTATGTGCATGGAATTGGGGGGCAAAAGAGGGTCTTAAGTGGACATGTTTTTCTTGAAAAATACAAAATCTCTTTGTGTACGGATTATTTAAGATATTTACACTCATAATTTACATATATTATAGGAATATGAATTGTAGAATTTGGAGTTTAGTTTTTAAACTACTATTTTTTAAAAAATGGTTACGTATAACTATGTGAAACATTAGAAAATCAAAGAAGTGCTATTATTTTTAAGAAAAATCATACTATGTATTTGTCTATGCACCCCACAATTTTTTGAGCATCGTTTATTTTTTATTTAAACCTCTTGGTATAAATCTAGGTAAGATCATCTAGTTTGCAACCTATTTTTTAAAAATTAATTAATGATTTTTTTAAAACTATTTTCACAAGTCAGTATACCCTAAAATATGAATAAAAAAAGTATTGTTGATCGTGCACCCCCCATCCCATAACTACCTCAAAATATCAAAATATATATTTTTCTTTTTGTAATGTGTATAGAATCGGGTCTAGTTTACAACCATATGATTTTTTTTTGGTTTAGATAAATGAATTAAAAGATACATAAACAAAGATGAACATGAATAATCATGGCATATAGCACTACAAAAACATACTTAGTCAATAAATATTTAAATAAAAACCTTAAAGCAATCAAAATATAATAAAATCATATATATAGAAAGAGGAGACTCAATTAATGTTACAGTACTATTTTCAAGAAAATTTTGATAAAATGAATAGTGTCTAGCATGGGTGAAGTTGCATTTTTTATTATTGGTAGAAAACTCGCATTCAATTGTGTATTTTTCAAGTACATTCTTTAGACTTAGGAATCCAAGCCATTCCTGAGCTTTAAGTCATGTGTTTGAATGGTGAGCTAAATAAGTGTGTACATAACTACACTTTGTACATGGTTATACTACGTACATGATAATACTAAAATCGTAATTGAAGATAATATGAGATAGGGTTTAAGGTTTAGAGTCTAATTGTAGACACCTAAAATTGGTCACCAACGACCTCCAACCAAACTTTTGGCCAATTTTCATCAAAATGCACAATTTGGCCTAAAAACACTAAAATGCATTAAATGGTTCAATGTCATATACAAGTACCAATTTTGGCCAGAGTATCACTAAATAGGCTAATGCAATTTAGGAGATAGCTAACTTTGATCAGATCATTTCGAGTCAAACTGACATTTTTGCACTTGGGTGCTCTAGATTGCTCTTTTCTACCAAATTTCTTGCACAAAACATGTGCCCTTGTTATTTTGTGTTGGCAACATCTTAAATGGGATAATAGATCCAATGCATCTAACATTACATCCTAATTCTAATCTAGTCAAAATTTGAGCCAATAATATAGCATTCTAACCAATTTGATTAATTTGTGCACCAATTGCCAATATTTGCACCAAAATTGAGAAATCATGTTTAAGGCTAATTAATTTGAATCATGAACCTAATTAAGAATTCCGTGGAACTTGTTGAATATTTATTTTTAGAAATTGATTATGAGTTTCTGCATCATCAAATAATATTATTTCTTGGGATGGCATCCCTAGGCCATAAATGCAACAAATATCTAATTAAGTCCTCCTATGTCTCTTTAATGCCTCTTTATCCCAAATATTTATGAGTGCATTTATTGATTTTAGCCTCCAAAATTTAATGGATTCTTAGCCATACATCTTCCTCTTGAAATGGATGGTTCATTCTGATCATTTTAAAGCTCTGATAACCAATGACCCCGAAAGCTCTTTTGGTGTAAAGTTATTATGCCTAAATGTATTCAAAATCTTGGATAGTGTAAAGTTACCATGCCCAAACAGATTCAAGCCACATCTTGAGGTAGTGTTATTATGCCCAAATATTGAGCCAAATCCATCACAAGCTAAGCAAATGGTGCCAAGAGGAGATGAAGGTAGTCACACTCCTTTTTAGAGGATCCTCCTACAATAATTAATTAAAATATGTAAATAATAGGAATTAACAACATGAATTAAATGTGAAGAACATTTGAAAAAATTGAATTGATCATAGACCACTTTGAGGGGGAAACCTCCTTTGAGCAAGCTCAATACAATAATCTTGTGGATTCCTTCCAAAACCTCAACACTTATATATAAATTCTAAACTAAGAAACTGCTACTTCCCATGAATGTGGGATAACACAAAATGCTCACGAGATGACTTAAAAAAGCATAAGCATCCATAGAAAATACTAAATGAACAAATAAAAAATATATCATGGATTCATAACATCCCCTCCCTCTTAGAAAAATATTTGTCCTCTAATTTTTAGATGTGAAAATTGGTGTTGAATACGCGCGTGCGCACGCACACACACACACACACACACACACACACACACACACACACACACACACACACACACACACACACACACACACACATCTCTGTGTGTGTGTGTGTGTGTGTGTGTGTGTGTGTGTGTGTGTGTGTGTGTGTGTGTGTGTGTGTGTGTGTGTGTGTGTAACTCTTATAAAATAGGGTATTTGGTTGGCTTTCTCATGAAGAATATATAGATAAATAGAGAGAGAAAAAATGAATAATAAATGGAGTAGATGGTAGTTCAGATACAATTCATGAAAATGAAGTTTAAAAATTTTTAAACACAATTTGACATGGCAGGGGAGAGTAACATTAATTGAGCTAGAGTCCATTTGCACCAACACTCCCCCTTAATCTTCACTACTATGAATATCAACAATGACTATGTTTACCCTAAGATGCTCAAACATGTTATTTGATAGTGGCTTTGTAAATATTTCTGCTTGTTTTTATTTAGACCTACAAAACTCAAGATATATATCACCATTGTTCACCAATTCATGAAAAAAGTGATATCTAGTGTCACTATGCTTGTTGAATTTGTAGAAAATATGTTTTTTAGATAATGTAATCATTGAATTATTATCATGATATATATTCATAGGTTCTTCTTGAGTATGCATCAAATCTAAAATTACCCTTCTCATCTGAACTGTCTAGCAAGTTGTTGATGTGGATGCAAAATATTCTGCTTCAAATGATGAAATTATAATAATTGATTTCTTCTTCAATATCTAAGAGATAACACCAAATCCAAGATGAAAAAATATACCTTGAAGTGTTTTTCTTATCATTCATGCTACCTACCTAATCACTATCCATATAACCAATCAACATGAAGTCATTTGAAGGTGTATACATGATCCCAAAACTCTTTGTTCTAGCTACGCATCTCATTATTCTTTTTTTAGTAGTTAGATATATAGGGATACCCACTATTATTTTGAATAAAGTTGCATCAACACTTGAAATTTTATCCTCCTTGCTATGTTGTAAACCCAATGCAACAAGTAGTAGCACTGAATTCAAATTTGTCATTTTAAGTTTATTCAACAAGTCATTGGCATACTTTGATTGACATATAAAAATGTCTTCCTCAGTTTGACGTAATATTTGCCATGAAAATATCTCATAAACCCATATAAAATCATACTTAAATGAGACAATTGACAAAGTACCAATGAATATCAAATCATCCTAATACAACCAAAGTATCATAATTTATCCTTGATCATTGACTTTTACATACAATATGTATTCATTGCCACACTTGTTAAACTCATTGTTCACAAAATAAGAATATATTCTACTATACCAAGCTCTAGGAGCGTACTTCAATCCATATAAATCCTTTTTCAAGACAAATGGCTATAAGCAAGTTTTTTATTTATTTTGAAAATGGTTAATTCTAAAAAAATATACAGAGGTCAAATAGCCTCAATTTTATACAATTTCATAGTTCTAGACACAGATACACCTTATAGATTATACTCGATCCTATTTCAAAACATAAATTCATTAGAGCTATTATACATGTATGGGTCTAATTGACTAGGAAATTATACAAGGCATGTATAAGTTAGTCTTAAATCATCAGGTGTGTGTGTGTGTGTGTGTGTGTGTGTGTGTGTGTGTGTGTGTGTGTGTGTGTGTGTGTGTGTGCGTGCGTGCGTGCGTGTGCGTGTGCGTGTGCGTGTGTGAGCGTGCGCGTGTGCACATGCACACGCGCGTGTGTAATAAGGACCACCCAAGAGATAATAAACATAAGATAATAATGATATTTTATTGTGAAAATGTTTTGAATATTCTTTGGTTCCACATGCTCTTCTTTCTATATGGTTTTTAATAACCAAAAAATTTAATAATAAATAATTTTTTAATCTAATGTTTATTTTATTTTTAGCATTCAATGTGGTGTAATTAGAATTAAATCTATGGGGATCAAGGTTTAAATTTTGTCCTACTTTTAGTGAATTGGCACTGAAAAATTGAATGGATTTAGAATTAAATCTATGGGGATCAAGGTTTAAATTTTGTCTTACTTTTAGTGAATTGGCACTGAAAAATTGAATGGATTTAAGGCAAAATTTATTATTGGTCCAACACATCACCTGCAGGATTAATGGAAGTTACTCAAATACATATGTGATGGTTTCTCATTTTTTCTTGTCATTTATGCAAGATCTTGGTGGAAGTGAAGCTATATAAGTTATAAGAAAAGATATGGTAGTTGGAATATTGTTATGATAGGTTGGAAATAAATGCACAAACAAATTCTAAGATGGTTTCCTTGTAATTCAAAGTTATGGACTTGAGATTTTTCAATTTTAAAGACTAAGAGTAGTTTTTTTCATGCACAATCATCTATCTTGAAATAAATAAATATAATAACAAGTTCCATAAAAACATTTATTTAAATATATTTGCTAAAAAAACTATGCATTTTGGTTTTCTTAGAAATTTCATGTATATTTAAAAATCTTTTCCTTAAACTCAAAATATGCGAAATGGGTTTTTTTTGGTTAATGAGAAATATGATTTAATGTTGGAGTGGGATTTCTAGTCGTAACTTCTTTTCTTTGTCTCTCTCTCTCTTTTTTTTTTTGGAGGGGGGGGGGGGGGGGGGGGCGGGGGATTTTATTGCACTGGGTTTTCTCTTTTTACTCCACTTATTGAGAGTTTCATTGTATGTGGGTACCTCATCAGGTCTTGTTGTTAGGACCCATATTTTCTTTTCTACCCACCTAAGCTATGAGTAAGGGGGGTGTTGATGTAGGATATTAATTATTCTATTTAATTATTAAATGGATAATTCTTACACTTGTAACTTTATCTTACTTAGGTGTGATAAGAGGATAAGTGGGTGAGTGAGTGAGTTCCACCTAGAGTTTTATCTGGAGTTCTACTGAATACCATTGTGAGTTCTCCTATGAGTTCCATAGTGAGTTACACTCAGTTCCACCATGAGTTATCTAGTGAGTTAACTCCCCCTACTCCTTTTTTATATTCCTCTTCACCATGTTATTTTAATTACCAAAAGGAACCAAAAATCTAAAGCAATGCATATAAAATATTTTTAAGCAAGTTAGTTTAATACAAAGGCAATTGTTTCACATCTTCTTGCATTTGTTTCTAAAAACAAGTTCATCATTGTTGTAAACTTATTTGTGTGTTCACTCTACCACAAGATCACCTACTAGCATATTCTGATATGGTATCAGAGATTAAGGTTCTATTAATGATCATCGATTTATTTTTTTGATTTCTTAGTTTTTACTCTATTAAATTAATTAAGAATAATTTGCATGCTTGTGTATGTAAATATTGTTCATATTAGCACTTGCATGTTTTTATGTCAGCCGTCTACAGGACATGCAGATCTTGGTTACTTGTTCATAGGTTATTTAATTAGTAAATCCAAAAATTCAACATTTACTTGTTTTGAGGATGCATCAAGCCTTTTTTTAATTTTTTGGAATCTCAAAGCTTGGTTCTTTTAGTCTGTTCATGGATTTTGAGAGGTTCTATACTTTGTCCAATGGCCTTGTACTCAGATATAGTATTTAAGCACAGTGATGTCCATGGGGTAGAGGTCTATTAAAATGTGTATTTGAGGAAACAAAGGGTCTTCACGCACTTTATTCACCATTGGCAACTAGATAGGCTTCCTAGACAAAAATTAGATCATTACATGGAGGTGCCTCCAGTTGTAATCTAGAAGCGCATACTCTATCCAGCATCCATTCTTCCATTTTTTATTAGATTTTTACACCTGATTACAAGTTGCTTGCCCACCATCATATTATTACTTCACCCATATGTCCTCTTTGTTTTCATGACCTGCCTCTTATCTGAGACCTCTCATCATTTTTATTGCTTCCAACCCAACCAATTTGATTGTCATCTATTGTTTACACATTGACCTTGGTTGCGGTCTTCTCTTATGAATAATCGGTTTCGCTTGGTAGCTAGAACTTATAGACTAAGATCAGATATGGTGTATGATTGAAGTGATTCCTATGCCTTTGATTGAAATAACCTATATGGTTTCAGCCAAACAAGAAGTTCTTACAACAACCTGACAAAGAATGGATCAGGATGATTGTAGATTTGAACCTTGATCCAGGCAGCCACACATGAAAATGTGTTTTAATCCTACAATGACCTGTATAAGGGCATTTATCAAAACCTACTAAAACCACTCTTTGTGCATGCATATGGTAGGGTTGATCTCTTCATTTACATAAAGATTGCAAGTGCCTTACAACTTCTCAAGCAATTATGCATGCATATGGTGGTGTTATTCTTTTTATTTACGTGTAGTTAGTTTTTTTTGTTTGCATGCATAAGGCTGCCTAATTATCTTCTAAATGTTAAAAACACTAAATCTAGCCTAAAAATAATTGAATAATTAAACTCTATTTTATTTCTTCTTAAAATATCTTTGCATAATTTTTAATTAAAAATCTCTTGTACGAGGTTTTTATAGAAAAGTCCATATAAAGGTGTTTGGTTAGGTTTTCTAAACTTTTGTTGATGTGATAAGGTTCATGGTTTAGTTTTGATTCTAATGGGTGGTTACATGGAATTATTTGTGTTTGAACTTGATGAGTATTTTAACCTTTTGTGCAAATTTAATTAAATAAACCATTAATGATGAAAAATGTATTTTGCTATAAATTTTGACTGGTAACTTAGAATCGAGTACCACTTGTTTCAAAAGTGCATTTTTTTTCACCTTATTTCCATTGGTATAATTAGTTTTATAAAAAAGACTAAAGTTATATAGTGTCATAATTAGCAGGGTTTATGGGCCCTACTAGTTTTTGTAGCATACTTCATGTACTGATTGCTCTCATCTCTTTGGACTCATTTTTATCCTAGTCTAAAGTCAATCTCTAGAGTGTGCATCATTTTTTTCTCTTAAACTATCATATATTACTCATTTGGATGCATTCTCAGTTGTTCCCCGACGTCCCTTTCTTGAACGTGCTTCAAGGATTCATTACAGAGTATTTTTGTGCAGTTTTACACTTCTATATTATCTTCTCTCAATCATATTTACCCCATTTGAAAGATTTCATATGAGGAGATTTTTTTAATCTCCATTTATCCTTTTTGAGAAGGATGATTATGCTTTATGGCAGACTTATACGGAACACTTGCTCACATGCAAGAATCATATTTCATTTTTATATGGATAGATTCTTACACCCATTGATCCTATTTAGTTTGATAAGTGGGATAATACTTGTGACAAGGTTTTTTCCACTCTGTTAATTTATATTTCCATCGATCTTCATTGCCATGTGAAATATACAGAGTGTCCATGCACTATTTGGATCATACTACACTGTCTTTTCAGTGATCCTATTGAGATTTTTGTCACACCTCCTCCTCCACTTCCTATCATCTCTTCACAGACTATTTTACACTCTCTTCATGATTTTTATGATGATACATCCATGGTGGATAGTGCTCTTCTTTGTGTTGATCCCTCACTATAAGACAAGATTCTTCCAAACCTTAGTTATCCTATTGTAGATTCTACTTCCATTCTTGTGCATATTATTTCTCTTTTAGAGCCTTCATAGACTTGAATTTTTAAGGAATTTACTAATTTTAGTATGATTATACCTATTGTGAACATCGATGAATCATCTCTTCGTATGGACATTTTTTTTTCAGTTCGTGAGTCATGCTCCACTCTTGACATGGACATTCCTTTAGTGAATGTTCTATGTCTATCTTCTTCTCTAGATGTTCTCTTTCATTCATTACATGATTTTTCATTTCCATATTATAAAATTATTCCTTTGATATGTGATTATACTTTGGCACATTTGAACACTAGCAAGGAGACATTTCAGCATTTTTCAGAGATCTACATCATGATTCCTATCTACACTCCACTTGAGTGAGAATTTAGTAGTTTGACAGCACATGGTTTCTTTATTTCAAAATAAAAAGACATTATTTATTGTATAAGAACCTACTATAGCATTCACCATGTGATATTTTGTGCATACATTCTCTATATTCTTTTTGGAGGCACACATCCTTCATATTTTATAGGATACTGGGATCATAGCTATGTACTTGGGTAACTCATTAGGCCTTATTATTGGCACCTAATTTTACAACCCACCTATGTTATGCTTAAGGGGGTGTTAGAGTGGCCTTTCTAGTCCTAAGTTCTTTTTTTTGTCTCTCTTTTGAGGGGCGGGGCGGGCGGCGGGACGGGGTTTCCACTGGGTTTTCTCCTTTTACTCCACTTATTAAGAGATGCATTATATGTGGGTACCTCATCAGGCCTTATTATTTGAACCCATATTTTCCTTTCCATCTACCTAAGTTATGATTAAGAAAGGTTTTTATGTAGGATATTAATTATTCCATTTACTTATTAAATAGATAATTCTTAACTTGTATCTTTAGCTTACTTAGAGGTGATAATAGGTTAAGTGGGTGAGAGGGTGAGTTACATCTGAAGTTATACTAAGTACCATTATGATTTCTCCTATGATTTGTATAGTGAGTTACACTCAGTTTCACCATGAGTTCTCCAGTGAGTTAAATCCCCCTACTCTTTCTTTATATTCCTCTTCACCATGTTATTTTAATTATCAAAAGAAACCAAAAATCTAAAGTAGTGCATAGAAAATATTTTTAAGCAAGGCATTTTAATACAATGGTAATTGTTGCACATCTTCTTGTATGTTGTTTTTGAATACAAGGTCATCATTGTTGCAGACTTACTTGTTTGATTACTCTATCAGAAGATCACACACACACAAACTCTCTCTCTCTCTCTCTCTCTCTCTCTCTCTCTCTCTCTCTCTCTCTCTCTCTCTCTCTCTCTCCTAATTTTTTGCTTAGTTTAATAAATTATTTAATTGGTCTTTATATATATATATATATAGTTTTTGCCCTATGGCCACATAGTCAGTTTATTATTTATACTCTATACTTTGATTTTCTATCACAATTTTCAATATGCTCAATTTAATATAGTATTTTATTGGTCTTTACCACATACTTATTTTAAAAAAACAAAAAACTGATTTCCTCTGAAAAATAATGACATGACATATATTTTTATGAAAAGTGAGGATGACAACTAAAAAATATAATTATTAATTTAAGTTTACTATATCTTAAGTGGTCCTTATACATATGAAAATTGAACATTAGGGTTTTGAAAATTATAAATCTTGTTGAAGATAATTTGAAGTATATAAATGATAAATTCTGACATAGTGGTTTATCTTTATTAAAATAATTGTTGAAATGTTTGAGGAACTTTTGTTCAAAATGAGTATTTGATTATTTGGCATGGTCAAAATTGGAAATATTGGTTTCATATTTTTGAAGATATATATATATATATATATATATATATATATATATGAAACTCATCAGGTCAACAATTTGTATGGATGTGAATTTCTTGTATTTGATTCTAGTATATTTATCATTTTGTTGAAAGTGACATGAGGATTGTGAAATAAAAAATGAGGCAAGATATCAACCTTGATCCCCATAGATTTAATTCCACCTATACCACATTCAATGCCATAAATAAAATTAACATTATATTTAAAATTTATTTATTTTTAATTTTTTAATTATTAAAACTATAAGGAAGAGCATATGGTGCTAAAGAATATTCAATTTTTTTTCATAGTTTTAAAATTAAAAACTATATAATAAGGTCTGTCACAATGTTTGAAGTTTGATTTATGGTCTATACTTAATTTATACTAAGTACTGCACATGATCTTACAACATGTACTACACAAAAGAAGTCCTAGAGCGTCATGATCATATTATATTTTGTTTTTAAATGTTTAAGGTAATAATTATATTATGGTTGGCAAGGTTTTTTAGTTGAAATAAAAAATATTTGAAAGGTCAATGTGGATGTGGTTAAGACATTTTGGTAGACATTATTATAGATTTTATAATTTTAAAACTATGAAAATGTTTTGGATATTTTTCTAATTATGTCATCCTTGCTTTTTATAGTTGTAGAAGAGTATAAATAATAAACTAACTATACCAAATAATATTCAAAATATTTTCATAGTTTTAAAATTACAAATTATATAATAAGGTCTGCCAAAATGTCTTAACCACATCTATATTGACCTTTTAAATATTTTTATTTCAATTTAAAAATTCTAAACCCTAAACCAAAGTATAATTATTAATTTAAGTTGATTATGTCCTATGTGTCCCTTCTCTCTCTCTCTCTCTCTCTCTCTCTCTCTCTCTCTCTCTCTCTCTCTCACACACACACACACACACACACACACGAAAATGTAACATCAAGGGTTACATACATATCTATATATGATACTCATAGGGCTAAGAATTTGTATGTATTTGAGTGTCATGTATTTGATTATGGCATATTTACCATTTTTATTGAAAGTGGCATGAAGATTGTGAAAAACAAAATGGGGAAAGATATCAACCTCGATGCCTGTAGCTTTAATTTAACCTATAATTCATTTAATGTGATAAATAACATAAAATTTATGTTTGAAATTTATTTATTATTAAGTTTTTAATTATTAAAACCATAAGGAAGGAAGAGCATTTGGCGCCAATGAATATTCAAAATATTTTCATAGTTTTAAAATTATAAATTATATAATAAGTTATGTCAAAATATTTGAAGTGTGGATTGTGGTCTGTACTCAATTTATACTAAGTATTGCACATGATCTTACCATATGTACTACATAAAAAAGTCCTAGAGCCTCATGATCGTACTGTATTTTGTTTTTAAATGTTTAATTTAATAATTATATTCTAGTTGTCATGGTTTTTTAATTGAAACTAAAAAATATTTAAAAGGTCAATATGGATGTGGTTAAGACATTTTATAAAAATTATTATAGAGTTTATAATTTTAAAACTATGAAAATGTTTTGAATATTTTTCTAGTTATGTCATCCTTTATTTTCATAGTTGTAAAAGAATATAAATAATAAACGGACTATACAAAAAAATTCATAGTTTCAAAATTATAAATTATATAATAAGGTCTGCCAAAATATCTTAGCCACATATATATTGGCCTTTCAAATATATTTTATTTTAATTTCAAAAACCTAAACCAAAATATAATTATTACTTTAAGTTGATTGTGTCATAAGTGGCCCTTCTCTCTCTCTCTCTCTCTCTCTCTCTCTCTCTCTCTCTCTCTCTCTCTCTCTCTCCTAATTTTTTGCTTAGTTTAATAAATTATTTAATTGGTCTTTATATATATATATATATAGTTTTTGCCCTATGGCCACATAGTCAGTTTATTATTTATACTCTATACTTTGATTTTCTATCACAATTTTCAATATGCTCAATTTAATATAGTATTTTATTGGTCTTTACCACATACTTATTTTAAAAAAACAAAAAACTGATTTCCTCTGAAAAATAATGACATGACATATATTTTTATGAAAAGTGAGGATGACAACTAAAAAATATAATTATTAATTTAAGTTTACTATATCTTAAGTGGTCCTTATACATATGAAAATTGAACATTAGGGTTTTGAAAATTATAAATCTTGTTGAAGATAATTTGAAGTATATAAATGATAAATTCTGACATAGTGGTTTATCTTTATTAAAATAATTGTTGAAATGTTTGAGGAACTTTTGTTCAAAATGAGTATTTGATTATTTGGCATGGTCAAAATTGGAAATATTGGTTTCATATTTTTGAAGATATATATATATATATATATATATATATATATATATATATATATATATATATATATATATATGAAACTCATCAGGTCAACAATTTGTATGGATGTGAATTTCTTGTATTTGATTCTAGTATATTTATCATTTTGTTGAAAGTGACATGAGGATTGTGAAATAAAAAATGAGGCAAGATATCAACCTTGATCCCCATAGATTTAATTCCACCTATACCACATTCAATGCCATAAATAAAATTAACATTATATTTAAAATTTATTTATTTTTAATTTTTTAATTATTAAAACTATAAGGAAGAGCATATGGTGCTAAAGAATATTCAATTTTTTTTCATAGTTTTAAAATTAAAAACTATATAATAAGGTCTGTCACAATGTTTGAAGTTTGATTTATGGTCTATACTTAATTTATACTAAGTACTGCACATGATCTTACAACATGTACTACACAAAAGAAGTCCTAGAGCGTCATGATCATATTATATTTTGTTTTTAAATGTTTAAGGTAATAATTATATTATGGTTGGCAAGGTTTTTTAGTTGAAATAAAAAATATTTGAAAGGTCAATGTGGATGTGGTTAAGACATTTTGGTAGACATTATTATAGATTTTATAATTTTAAAACTATGAAAATGTTTTGGATATTTTTCTAATTATGTCATCCTTGCTTTTTATAGTTGTAGAAGAGTATAAATAATAAACTAACTATACCAAATAATATTCAAAATATTTTCATAGTTTTAAAATTACAAATTATATAATAAGGTCTGCCAAAATGTCTTAACCACATCTATATTGACCTTTTAAATATTTTTATTTCAATTTAAAAATTCTAAACCCTAAACCAAAGTATAATTATTAATTTAAGTTGATTATGTCCTATGTGTCCCTTCTCTCTCTCTCTCTCTCTCTCTCTCTCTCTCTCTCTCTCTCTCTCTCTCTCTCTCTCACACACACACACACACACACACGAAAATGTAACATCAAGGGTTACATACATATCTATATATGATACTCATAGGGCTAAGAATTTGTATGTATTTGAGTGTCATGTATTTGATTATGGCATATTTACCATTTTTATTGAAAGTGGCATGAAGATTGTGAAAAACAAAATGGGGAAAGATATCAACCTCGATGCCTGTAGCTTTAATTTAACCTATAATTCATTTAATGTGATAAATAACATAAAATTTATGTTTGAAATTTATTTATTATTAAGTTTTTAATTATTAAAACCATAAGGAAGGAAGAGCATTTGGCGCCAATGAATATTCAAAATATTTTCATAGTTTTAAAATTATAAATTATATAATAAGTTATGTCAAAATATTTGAAGTGTGGATTGTGGTCTGTACTCAATTTATACTAAGTATTGCACATGATCTTACCATATGTACTACATAAAAAAGTCCTAGAGCCTCATGATCGTACTGTATTTTGTTTTTAAATGTTTAATTTAATAATTATATTCTAGTTGTCATGGTTTTTTAATTGAAACTAAAAAATATTTAAAAGGTCAATATGGATGTGGTTAAGACATTTTATAAAAATTATTATAGAGTTTATAATTTTAAAACTATGAAAATGTTTTGAATATTTTTCTAGTTATGTCATCCTTTATTTTCATAGTTGTAAAAGAATATAAATAATAAACGGACTATACAAAAAAATTCATAGTTTCAAAATTATAAATTATATAATAAGGTCTGCCAAAATATCTTAGCCACATATATATTGGCCTTTCAAATATATTTTATTTTAATTTCAAAAACCTAAACCAAAATATAATTATTACTTTAAGTTGATTGTGTCATAAGTGGCCCTTCTCTCTCTCTCTCTCTCTCTCTCTCTCTCTCTCTCTCTCTCTCTCTCTCTCTCTCTCCTAATTTTTTGCTTAGTTTAATAAATTATTTAATTGGTCTTTATATATATATATATATAGTTTTTGCCCTATGGCCACATAGTCAGTTTATTATTTATACTCTATACTTTGATTTTCTATCACAATTTTCAATATGCTCAATTTAATATAGTATTTTATTGGTCTTTACCACATACTTATTTTAAAAAAACAAAAAACTGATTTCCTCTGAAAAATAATGACATGACATATATTTTTATGAAAAGTGAGGATGACAACTAAAAAATATAATTATTAATTTAAGTTTACTATATCTTAAGTGGTCCTTATACATATGAAAATTGAACATTAGGGTTTTGAAAATTATAAATCTTGTTGAAGATAATTTGAAGTATATAAATGATAAATTTTGACATAGTGGTTTATCTTTATTAAAATAATTGTTGAAATGTTTGAGGAACTTTTGTTCAAAATGAGTATTTGATTATTTGGCATGGTCAAAATTGGAAATATTGGTTTCATATTTTTGAAGATATATATATATATATATATATATATATATATATATATGAAACTCATCAGGTCAACAATTTGTATGGATGTGAATTTCTTGTATTTGATTCTAGTATATTTATCATTTTGTTGAAAGTGACATGAGGATTGTGAAATAAAAAATGAGGCAAGATATCAACCTTGATCCCCATAGATTTAATTCCACCTATACCACATTCAATGCCATAAATAAAATTAACATTATATTTAAAATTTATTTATTTTTAATTTTTTAATTATTAAAACTATAAGGAAGAGCATATGGTGCTAAAGAATATTCAATTTTTTTTCATAGTTTTAAAATTAAAAACTATATAATAAGGTCTGTCACAATGTTTGAAGTTTGATTTATGGTCTATACTTAATTTATACTAAGTACTGCACATGATCTTACAACATGTACTACACAAAAGAAGTCCTAGAGCGTCATGATCATATTATATTTTGTTTTTAAATGTTTAAGGTAATAATTATATTATGGTTGGCAAGGTTTTTTAGTTGAAATAAAAAATATTTGAAAGGTCAATGTGGATGTGGTTAAGACATTTTGGTAGACATTATTATAGATTTTATAATTTTAAAACTATGAAAATGTTTTGGATATTTTTCTAATTATGTCATCCTTGCTTTTTATAGTTGTAGAAGAGTATAAATAATAAACTAACTATACCAAATAATATTCAAAATATTTTCATAGTTTTAAAATTACAAATTATATAATAAGGTCTGCCAAAATGTCTTAACCACATCTATATTGACCTTTTAAATATTTTTATTTCAATTTAAAAATTCTAAACCCTAAACCAAAGTATAATTATTAATTTAAGTTGATTATGTCCTATGTGTCCCTTCTCTCTCTCTCTCTCTCTCTCTCTCTCTCTCTCTCTCTCTCTCTCTCTCACACACACACACACACACACACACGAAAATGTAACATCAAGGGTTACATACATATCTATATATGATACTCATAGGGCTAAGAATTTGTATGTATTTGAGTGTCATGTATTTGATTATGGCATATTTACCATTTTTATTGAAAGTGGCATGAAGATTGTGAAAAACAAAATGGGGAAAGATATCAACCTCGATGCCTGTAGCTTTAATTTAACCTATAATTCATTTAATGTGATAAATAACATAAAATTTATGTTTGAAATTTATTTATTATTAAGTTTTTAATTATTAAAACCATAAGGAAGGAAGAGCATTTGGCGCCAATGAATATTCAAAATATTTTCATAGTTTTAAAATTATAAATTATATAATAAGTTATGTCAAAATATTTGAAGTGTGGATTGTGGTCTGTACTCAATTTATACTAAGTATTGCACATGATCTTACCATATGTACTACATAAAAAAGTCCTAGAGCCTCATGATCGTACTGTATTTTGTTTTTAAATGTTTAATTTAATAATTATATTCTAGTTGTCATGGTTTTTTAATTGAAACTAAAAAATATTTAAAAGGTCAATATGGATGTGGTTAAGACATTTTATAAAAATTATTATAGAGTTTATAATTTTAAAACTATGAAAATGTTTTGAATATTTTTCTAGTTATGTCATCCTTTATTTTCATAGTTGTAAAAGAATATAAATAATAAACGGACTATACAAAAAAATTCATAGTTTCAAAATTATAAATTATATAATAAGGTCTGCCAAAATATCTTAGCCACATATATATTGGCCTTTCAAATATATTTTATTTTAATTTCAAAAACCTAAACCAAAATATAATTATTACTTTAAGTTGATTGTGTCATAAGTGGCCCTTCTCTCTCTCTCTCTCTCTCTCTCTCTCTCACACACACACACACACACACACACACACACACACACACATGTGAGTGCACATGCACATGCACATGTGTGCATGAAGGTATGTGCATAAACACATGCAAACACACGTGAAAATTGAACATAAAGGGTTTTATGTATTTGATTATAGCATATTTACCATTTTATTTAAAGTGGCATGAGGATTGTGAAATAATAATAAATGATTTTCTTAGGTTGGTAGTTGTTATTTCAGTGTATTTGTAAAGAAGATGGAATGATTAATTTTTATGAACAATTATGGTTATATAAGTAACATTTACATTTTTTAAATTGAATAATTTGATGGATTATATTTTAAGCTAATGAAAATTTGGAAGTATTTTAAACCAGTTGTATAAAATGCTTATTTTATTAAATGTCAGGATAGAATCTAGATTCAAATAATTTAGGCAGAGATGTTTGGGTTCATGATGATGATCAATGTAGTGAGATTTCTCTTTCATGAGGTAGTTCTCGAGGTAACTATTTATTTCATGGTCATAGGGTTGTTAACACATTTGTTAGGCCATTTAATTGGGGAACTCATGTTTCCTTACATTTTGATGCCAAGGACCCTATCTTTTATAATGTTCTCAACTCTTTGCCTAATAAATCTTTTAATTTATATAGAAATAGAGGATAGAGGGTAACACATTCTATGAATCATCCTTGTAGATGAAGAATTCCAAATAAGCCCCATCAACACATTCATGTAATCATTTAACCTAATGAGCATAATATTTCATTATCTTATCCACCTCAAAATGAAAATAATCTTGAATTAACTGCAAAATTTTATCCCAATGAAAATTTTCTACTTAACACTAACATTCCACCTCTTGAGCCTAAAAATCTACTTCTTCTAGCAAAAAACATGTTACCAGCACTACAACACAACCTATGGAGGTCAGAATGATTAAAAAAAAGGTTAAGTTAGAGGTAGATTATTCTAAAGGGTCCTCAACCTACTTGATGGAACTTCCTATTGCTTCCATGGAGTACACTAAGTATTTGACTGATAAAGGTGGCCCTTTAATAGATTTTGTTTCTAATACAAACTCTGATTAAAACTTAAATTCTGTGTTAAAATTTCTATAGACACTTGGTATTAAATGATGTCTTTATTTTTTTAAGTGTGATAATATTATTTTTGGTGGTTTTGATATATACATGGTGGTATTTTATTTCCTATAAAAAAGTATGTTTGAATGGTTTAGTCTTTAATGAACACTTATGGAAACACACATGGATTTTAATATTTTGTAATAAATTTTTGAATTTATTTCTACATATTGATCATGCTTTAGACTTGCCAAAATTAGTAAATAATTTTATTTAACATGATAAAGATTCAATATGAGATTAAGGGAGAGGTTGAAATCAAATTCGTTTTGTTATCCTTCATGTCCTAAAAGTATGGTTCTCAAGGGCTCTTTGTGTGTAGTACATACAATAAGATCAGGTGCAGTAATTTTTATACATTGAGTATAGACCTCTGTAAGTCTTTCAAAAACCTAATCTAAGATATGAAATGGATATCAAGAGATTGATATATAAGAGACTAATTTATAAGTATACATTGAGTACATTGATTTTTTTTCTCTATTGGTTATTTTCATTTCATTTATTTTTCCCTCTTTTTAGCTATAGAGATATAAAATTGATATCCCGAGATTGATAAAACACTTTGATAAAATCATAAATATTTCTTTGAAGATATTTCCTCTTCTATAGGCTTTACTATGTTGGATAGCTTAGATTATATTATTTAAAGTATGTTCACATATACATATATTTGTTAATTGAGATATAGACTATAAAATAAGGTCTGTCAAAATATCTTAACCATATCCATAATCAATAATGGTCTTTCAAATATATATTTTATTTTAATTAACCAATCATGCCAACCAAAATATTATTATTACCTTAAATTAGCTATAGGGCCATAGGGCAAGACAACTATAAAAAGAGAGGATGGAAAACTAATATTTTTAAAGAAATATTTTTTGGGAACTTATCATTGTATTTATTCATTTCAAGATAGATAAATGTACATGTCAAAAATTATTGTGAATAATCTATTTGATTAAGAGAACATGTCTATAATAGTTGTAAACTCTCTTGTAGAGATGCATATGTATTCGATCATAAGTAAGTTGGTCTAATACATATGTGATGGTTTATTATTTTTCTAGTCATTGATGCAAACTATTGGCATAAGAGAAGCTCTATTAATCAAAATATTGAGACGAGAGGTTGGAAATGAAGGTGAATTTTTTTTTATGTTGGTTTCCTTGTGATTATATGGTATGCATTTGTGGTTTTTTAATTCTGAAGATTGAGAATAGTTATTTGCCTTCATAATCATTTATCTTAAAATGAATAAATATAATGATAATGTCTTAACCATATCCATAATCAATAACAATAAGGTCTGCCAAAATACCTTAACCATATCTATAATCAATAATAACCTTTCAAATATTTGTATTTCAATTAACAAACCATGTCAACTAGAATACAATTATTACCTTATGATTATTGAGTCCTAAGTCATATGTGGTTCTTAAAATATTTATAAAATTAAGTGAAACAAACATGTTCTTATATTTATTTTGAAATCTAATGTTTGTTTTATTTCTAGTATTTAATGTAGTGCAAGTAAAATTAAAGCTACAAAGATCAAATTTTAGATTTTATCCCATTTTTGAGTGAATTGGCATTGGCATATTGAGGGGCTCCAATGTAAAATTTAATTTTGGTCCAACAGGGCATCCATGGGATTAATAAAAGTTGCTCAAATACACATGTGATGGTTTCCTCAATTTTTATAATCATTTATCTAAGCTATTAATAGAATTGAAGATATTGGTCAAACATAGATACTTATAGCTCATTACACTATAGATACATCATATAAGATTATTATAAAATAACAAGGTAACACTATAATATACGTATGCATCTCTATAATAGAGTTTGAAACTATTATAGACATGTTTTCTTAATTAAAAAAAACATTAAAATATACCTACTTGGTATAAAATAACAAGGCAAAACCACAATATACTTATGAACCTATATAATAGAATTTACAACTATTACAGACATGTTCTATTAATCAAATAAAAAACAAAAATACATAAACTACCTCTTAATCACTTATATACTCTACATTATCTTCAACAAGATCTCTCAAAATCCTAATAAAATAAATTTCAAAATCGATCACAAAATTTATTTTCCTTCCTCAGCCAACCTTTGATTTTAGATGCCTAAATTTCAAATTTTAACATGCCAATTTTATTCATTTTATTCTTGATAATTGTTAATTTTATTCTCTTCAAAAGCTATTGGATCGGATTTATTATTACAGAACTATAGTCTGTTTGAAAAATTATTATTCAATCCTATTCTTTGAGAATTTGATTACCAAATTTCTAGGCTTATATCAAATGGAAAATTGAGGACATTGTATTTAGTTTTATAGAGCCTCAATCAAGTCTTCAATCTTTGCCAAGCTTGTTTCTTAACTTTGAATTTAAAAATGATAATGCAATAAATACTATATCATCTTCTACTACGACCAAAATTATTGTTTGACATAAATTAGCAAGATTAAAATATTTTGAGATACCATAACATAGAATTTTACTCAAACTTAAGGTAGTTCATAGTCTAGTGATGGAGCCATATTTGAAAGCATGGTCCAAAACATGTTTTGTAAAATTGAATAGATCACTCCCTTAACTTTGGAAAATATAAAATGATTTTAGTTTGTTCACGATTCAATTTTACACTCTTGCAAAAGTGTTGCGCTAAGGTTTTTATTTTATTTTGAAAATATGATGAGCTAATTTTTTTTTCAATATTGAGGTTACAACATATCCATGAAATATAGTAATTCATTTTGAGGAAAATGATATCTAATCTACGAAGAGAAACATTTTACAATTTTCTTCAAGGTGAAACTTATAGAGGATACAACCTCAAGGAATCAATCCCTTGTAATAAGAACTTATTTGAGTCTATTAGATTAATGAAATATGTCAAAAGTCTGAGTTGTGGTCTGTATTCAATTTAAAGTAAGTACTGCATGTGATATTACCATATGTGATTCACAAAAGGGTCATAAGGCCTCATGATCATACTATATTTTGTTTTTAAATGTTTAAAGTAATAGTTATATTCTAGTTGACATGGTTTGTTAAATAAAATAAAAAATATATTTTAAAGTACAATATGGGTATGGTTAAGATATTTCGGTAGACCTTATTATATAGTTTTTAATTTTAAAACTATGAAAATGTTTTGAATAATCTTTTTCATTTATGTCATTCTTGATTTTCATAGTTGTCTTTCCCTATGGTCCTACAGTTGGTTTATACTCCTTACTCTGATTTTTTATCATTATTATTTTTATTTGGTAGTGTAAAGTTTATAGGTTTTAAAGATCCTATAACTTATTATAAAGGAGAGAAATATGTATTATTTAAATATAAAAGGGATGCCTCTACCAGCATTGTAGGCAAAATAAAACCAAGATTAACATTCAAAAAACATTAAATAAGTTGAATCAAATCATGGTTGTAACCAACCAAAAATAATGGATTCAACTAGATTTTGATTTCTTTCTGCCTTCAACAACTATCTTTTATGATTATGTTCATATTTCCTCTAAACAAGGAGTTTTAAATTATATTCCCCTTAAGCAGAGGGTCATGCAAGAGAGATGTAACATTACTTTTATACATTTTTTATTTTTCTAAATCTTAGCCTAGCCTTCCTTATCTTCTACAACAATACAGGGCTGAGATTTGTCTTCTAGTTTTGGGTTCTCAAATGGTTTTGCCCTGGATAATTCCATTTCTGGGTTATTATTGGAGGAGGATACTAGATAAGAGGGGACAACCATGTTCATTACTTTTATTTTAAATAATTAATCTTTTAGCATAACATCTTCAAAATGAAAGGGACTTTTAAGGTCTTCATTTTGAAAAAAAGATTTAAGATCTTCCAAAGGTGACGTAGGATCATGGATATCAGAATCATCTAAATCTTCTTCAACATCTACCTATAGACAGTCAAGGGTGAAGTATTTCCACCAAGAGGAATCTTTTTTTTACTAAGGGAATTGCAATTTTTTTTATCAAATACCCTGTATTAAAGTAGTTGTGACAATGAAATTGAAAATATTTATGCCAAGAACATTTAACAATAACATTTGTTAAAAGTGCATAAATGAAAACAAAAATTAAGCTAAGTTACCTCTCAAGGTATAAACCAAAATATGAGACAAGATTTTAAAGTAGAAAATTAAATGTATCAGAGAAAAATCCATGTGATATTATTAGAAGGCTTGCAAATATAATCTCCATAATTATAAGATTGAATCAAAATCACAAAAGAATAAGAGAGATAGGTATCAATATTCTAGTGAGAAAAAGAGGAGATAAATATATAATTTACAGAGTAAGAGGAGGAAAATAGAAGTTACATATAATCTCATTATGAACGTATAATCCACCTATGTGGATACCCCTTATGGTCTATTTCCTTACAAAAAGAGGGAAATGTGTATCATGTAGGAAATGAAACATACATGAAACTAACTCTAAATCCAACAAATGGATTAGGGAGGTGGGTGACATATTATAAATATAGGAATAAAATGCATTTACAAATATAACAAATGCATATATAATTAAGACCTAGAATAAGCCTATAAACCTAAGAAGGAGTCAAATTAAGGTTAATTATACAACATTCCCCCTTTAAATTAATTTAAAGTTAAAAAACTAGAAAGAACCTTTTAAAAACAAAGAAAGAATTTAAAATTATATAATACTCCCCCTTAATAGAAAATTCCTTCAAGAGGAATTATAAAAGTTTAGATAAAATAAAAAGGAGAAGGTGCCACCAAAAATTGCAAGTAAGAATGTGTGATCACAAAAAATATCTAAGAATTTGCTTCAAATAAGGTGGTCAATTTAACATAGAATAAATACCAACCAAAATTAGTAATGATCCATAAACCTACAAAATAAACAAGCTAACATCAATCTTTCAAGTCAAGTAACCAATATGCTAAAAAATAATATACATAACTAAAGTAATAAAAGTAGATGTAAAGGACATTTTTAGCAAAGATAAATTCCATCATAAAGTATGTTAACCTACATCAAAATGATTTAGTCATAAAAATATCTAAATAAAGTATATATCTTTTGTAACAAAAAATAAGGAATGCATATAAGATTTGAGTTAATCAAAATGGAGACAAAAAAGATGTGTTACTTACAAAATATATTCTATATGAAGCATTAGAAGAATTATCATAAGAAGACATATCAAAGTCTCTATAATATTCATTATCTTTAGGAATACAAATAGTTTTACCCTTAAAAGTAGGAGATTTAGTCATTTTCTAACAATGCAATGTGTCATACATAGATTTACCACAAGATTTTTGAGCATATAATTTCCAATATTTAGAGATATGATTCCCATTTTATCTATAATGCATACAAAGTTTAACATTTTTAACAAAAGCATGAGCATTAAAAGCATGATAATCAAGAGAAGTTGCATGATAAGTCTTTTGATGATGAAGACAATAAGATTTTAAATTTACATTAGAAACATGAGAATCATTAAAACCAATAATTTTAAAATTTATATTACAAGTAGGTTAAACAGATTCAAGAACACCATCTTCAGACTTATTAGGTGTACCACCTAAATATCACACAAATTACATGATTTTCAAACTAGGGTTGGTAGAAGGAGTGTGCACATGAATTTGAGTGTGTTGAGAAGCACAATTAGATTCATCATTGTTAGAACTATTATCATTATCAAAAGACTCAATTTTTTTATTTAGATCATCAATAGAGTTTTGCATAGACTTTGCATGAGTAATAAAAGAATTTTATAAAGCAATAATAGTGTCATTTTGACATTTGATTGCATGTTTAAGGGCACTAATTTATTTATTTTTTAAATTTATTTCATGTGAATCATGTTTAAATGCTAAAAAAATAGCAAGTTTGAAATCAATCATGCAAGTTATTGTGAAAACTAATAATATGGTATTAAAAAACTTATTGACAAGGTGAGATTTGTAAATGTAAGTCTACACCAAAACACTAAAAGATTAAAATAAATCTAAAAATATGGAACAGATTAATACATAAATCAAAATATTAATTACCAAGGTTTAAATTTGTTACAACATTAAAAAATAAATCTTAAAAATGTTAAATTCTAAAATTACATAAATATTTTAAATGTAATAAAACATTCTTCGAAAAATGGACATTTAAAGTTTTCTTTCCACGTAAGAAATACTATTTAATATTGATCTGAAAAAAAAACCCTTTTTTGTTTTATTTGAAAAATTTAAAAAAGTAAAACCACACTTCAAATAGCTTTATTTAGATTTAAACAAAGTCATACATGTTTCAAATTTTTCCACATGTCAATTTTTTTTTTAACATGAGATTTAAATCTTAATGCTTTAGTTAAAGCATCATGCCACGTGGGAGTTAGGAAATAAAGGTTTGAATTGAACATAAATTCAATCAATAAGCAACTAAACATTTTAACCTTTTAAATAATATAAGCGTGAAAACAATAATTTATGTTTAGTTATTTTATCAATCAACACATATATCCATATTATTAAATTTTCATGCTATGTGCATAGTTTAATGAAAGGCATTTTAAATGGAAAGTGTGCATCATTATCTTTTTTTATTTTTATTTGAATTTGATTTTTCAACAAAGGCATTAAAAAAATATTTGTTGAGTTTAAATGAATGAAATGCATATGAAAAAAAATTGAAAGAAGAATTAAAGAAGAAAAGCCAAAGGTGAATTTAAAAAATCCAATGACTTAGATTCACAACTTAATACACAATGATGTAGATGCATTACATCTTAAATGAATGCCAAAGCTACACATAGGAAATTAAAATGTTTTCATTAAAATAGTATACTTGATAATGAAATGTACATGGAGAAGGATAAAAGTCCTTAGAAAGGTGCCACCAAAGTATTAAAAAAAAATCAGTGAAAAAAATAGAAAATTATTGTAGAGATAACATAGCAATAGGGTGGAAAAGTAAGAATAATTAATTCCTTAGTTTCCATGCAAAGGATAGGCAAAAGAGAAAAAAATTATAGAGGAAAAAAATATAGCCAACAAGAGGTAGGAAGGATGACCTGGCAACTCAACAACACATAAAACACATAGCTCATAAAGAAGAAAAGGAGTAAAAGTGAATGAATTTTATTCAATGAAGAAGGTGATAGATACAAAAATAAAATAACTTGATGTAGGAGAAGATTTGACCCAATAGCTAAAAGAATGTTGTAATAAGTAAAGCTATGCAAAAACAAATTGAAGGAAAACTAAAATAGTAATGAACTATGCATAAACCAGGAAGGACATAAAAAGAGATAGAAAAAGGGAAATGAATATCCATGTATGGTATGTAAAAAAGGACAAGAATTAATCAGGTTAAAATGGTGAACCAACAATTGCAAAAAAAGGACACAACTCGAAAAAAAATCAAGGTTAATAGATAAGAAAAAAAGCTAAAAAAAAAAACTTGTTTAAGAGTAAAAAATTAGCTAAAAAACAAATAATGTTAGAAGGAAAATAAATCATCTTTTCCACCTCTAAATCTATATAAGCACTCAAAAAACAATGTTAAATAACCAATGCTCTGATATAATGAAATTTTTTATGCCAAGAATGTTTATCAATAACATTAAAATTGTGGAAATGAAAACAAGAAAAAAGCTAACTTACCTCTCAAGGTGTAAACCATAAGTTGAGACAAAATTTTAAAGTAAGAAATCAAAGGTATCGAAGAAAAACCCACATGATATTATTATCTCTACAAGTACAAGATTTAATCAAGATAACAATAGAAGAAGAGAGATAACTATCAAGATTTTATTGAGGAAAAGAAGAGAGAAATATCTATTTTATGTAGCTAGAAGAAAAAAATGAGTTACATAGAATCTCATTATGACCTTACAAGCCCTCTGTGTGTGTGCCACTTGTGGTCTACTCCCTTAGAAAGAGATAGAGGTGTCTTTCATGTGGGAAAGGGAGAGTTATATGCAAGTAACTCAAAATCCAATAAGTGGATTAGAGAGGTGAGTGACACCTCATAATGGTTAATTAAAATACATTTAAAAAATATAATAAATGAACACATAATTAAGACTTAGGATAAGCCTATAAACTTAATAAGGACCCAAATTAAGGTTAATTCTCCAACACTTTCCCTTAAAATTAATTTGAGATTATAAAAGAGGAGATAACCTTTTAAAAATAAAGAAGGAAGTTGAAATTATAGAATACTCCCCTTTAATATAAACTTATTTAAGAGGAATTACAAAAGTTTAGATAGAAGAAAAAGAAGGTGCCACCAAAATTTTTTAGGAAGAAAGTGTGATCACCAAAAATCTTCAAGAATCTACTTCAAAAAAGGTGGTAAATCTATCATGAAACAAAGACCAACCAAAATAAGTAATGATCCACAAAATTATAAAATAACCAAGCTAAAACTAATATTTCATGTAAGTAACCAATATGCCAAAAAATACAATCTACATACATAAAGTAATAAAAGTAGATGTAAAGTAAAATTTGAGCAAAGACAATTTCTATCATAAAGCGCATGAACCTGCACAAAAATAAGTTAGACATAAAAACTCTAAAGAAATCATATATATTTTGCAACAAAAATCAAAGAATGAATACAAGATTTGAGTTAATTAAAATGGAGACAAAGAAGATGTGTCACTTGTAAAAGATATTTGTGTGAAGCATTAGAAGAATTATCACAAGAATACATATCAAAGTCTATAAAATATTGATTTTAATTAGGAAGCCAAACATTTTTACCCTTATAAATAAGAGATTTAGTTATTTTTCAACAATGTAATGTGTTGTGCATGGATTTACCATAAGTTGAATTACACAATGGTTCTAACCAACCACACCGAATCAATTTAGTGAGATTTCTCTTTCTTTTTACCTTCAACCATTATCTTGTGATTTTGCTCAGATTTCCTTTGAGAAAAGAGTTTCATACTAGATTCCCCCTGAGTATAAAGTCATGCAAGAGGGCTATAAAATTGCTTTTATACCTTTTTTTCTTTTTTTGATCCTTAGTCCATGCTTCTATCTTTTGCAATAACACAGGGCTCATATTTATCTTTTGATTCTAGGTCTTCAAATTGTTTTACCCTAGATAATTCCATTTCTGGGCTATTATCAGAGTAGGAGACTGGAGCAGAGGGGAAAATCATGCTCATGACTTTCCTAAGAGAGAATAGATCTTTCAAGAAAAAATCTTCAAAATGATGGGGACTTTTAAGGTCTTCCTTTAGAACAGAGGATTTAAGATATTCTAAATGTGATGTAGGATCATTGCTATCAAATTCATCTAAATATTATTTAGCATCTACCTATAGATATTCAGGGGTGAATCCTTTCCACTAAGAGGAATCCTTCTTTCTTTACTAAGGTAATTACAGTTTTTAGTCAAATGGTATGTATTAAAGTAGTTGTAACAACAAAGTAATAAATCTTCATAATCTAAGGGTTGAGACCTAGAGTGATTCCTACCTTACAAAGTGATATTTTTAGGAAGATTATTGGAAGTATCAATATTCATAAATTTTTTGGTAAAAGTAGTGGGATAAAATTGATAGGTATCTCAACACATTTATAGATATTCACATAGTGATTTACTAATAAACATCAAACTGGATTCGGTCCAAAACTAAAGGAAAATATGAGTTAAGTGAACTTAAATGGTTTTTACATTAAGTGATTCTATGAGGGGGTTGAAGGTAGGGGACCATTTTTTAATGACTAGGTGGTGGTTATTCAAGCACTAAAATTGGTTTTTAATCTTTTCTTTGTCTTCAATATTATGAAATACAATAATAATTAAGCTTTTTGCACAAGTGTAAATATCAAGAGTAATTTTTAGGATGGGTTACCAATGTTCTAAGATCCAAGAATATAGATCTTAAAGTTTTGGCCAATAATATATGAATCTACATACTAGACCTTTAGTTGAGAATAATTCTTCTGATCTAATCGTTTATCCAGACTCCTCGTCAAGGATCATAATAAGGTTAGAAGATGCAAGTTTGAAAGGTTTGGGGTCTAATTTTGGCATTACCTTATGAGATACTACCTCAATGAAGGATATTTTGGGGTCAAGTACAGGGTCTAATTCCATGACATCTAGGAATATATTGATAATAGGGGAGAAACCATATGTAGCTCTAGATCTTGTTGATGCTTCTTTCTACATCACTTATGCAACCATCCTATGAATAGGCATAAATTTTTTCCCAAAATCACCATTATAGGTTGATTGATGGGTTCTTCTACCATTTATGAGAAGGGGATTAGTAGAAAGCATTTCAAAAAAATTAGTTCTTTCATGGTCGAACTATCTAGAGGAACCGTTTGTATTTACATATTTGAGAGGAGCTTCTTTCTACTTATGATTTTGCTTGTAGATAGGATTTGAGTCAACAATGTGCCCTACACCTTCTACAATATTCTTCTCCATGGATTCTATCTCCTACACAATATCTATTCTTTGCATAGCTTCAGGGTTTTGTATAGCGTTAGCCTTTTGCACAGTTCCATGCAACAATGCCATTTTATCCAGAATCACCAGACACAAGGGATATTTTTCCATGAATGAGAAGAGAAATGGGCACATGATAAGGAATGATGTCAGTCTTCTACGCAACTATGTCTTTCTGCCCAAAATCACTAGACATGTAAGAGCTTCTACCATGAGTGAGAAGAGGAGTTTTTGTCACTATTTTTTCTATACTTAATTTTTTATATTATCTAGTTGGTCTTTACAACATAATTATTTTAAATAAACAATTTTTTTTTGAGAAATAACGACATATATGATACTTCTTTTAAACAATAAACAAAGAATAAACTAAATAAATGTAACAGAGCCTCATGATCATATTGTATTTTGTTTCTAAATATTTATTGTGATAATTATATTTTGATTGGCATGGTTTGTTCATTAAAATAAAAATATATTTGAAAGACCATTATTGGTTATGGATATAGTTAAGATATTTTGGCAGACCTTATCATTATTGACTATGGATATGGTTAAAACATTTGAAAGATAGTGTATTGAGTAAATATCTCTAAAGAAATAATTTTTAGGAAACTTATCATTATATTTTTGTTATACTTAACTTATTATATTATTGGTTGGTCTCTACTAGATAATTATTTTAAATAAATAAGAAATTTATTTCTTTTGAGAAATAATGACATGCGAGATACTTCTTTTAAACAATGCACATAGAAAAAACTAAATAAATTCAATAGCACCTCGTGATCATATTGTATTTTATTTTTAAATATTTAAGGTAATAATTATATTATGATTTACATGGTTCTTTAATTTAAATAAAAAATATTTGAAAGACCATTATTGATTATGAATATGGTTAAGACATTTTCGTAGACCTTATCATTATTGATTATGGATATGGTTAAGATATTTGAAAGACAATGTTTTGAGTAAATATCTTTAAAGAAATACTTTTTAGAGAACTTATCATTATATTTTTACTATACTTAGTTTATTACATTATTGGTTGGTCTTTACCACATACTTATTTTTAGAAAAAAAAAAGATTTCCTCTAAGAAATAATGACATGCAAGAAACTTATTTTAAATAATGCAAAAAGAACAAATTGAATAAATGCAATAGAACCTCATGATTATACAGTATTTTATTTTTAAATGTTTAAATTAATAATTATATTTTGTTTGGCATGGTTTGATAATTAAAATAAAGAAATATTTGAAAGGCCAATATGGATGTGGTTAAGACATTTTGTATATCTTATTATATAGTTCATAATTTTAAAACTATGAAATGTTTTGAATATTTTATTCAGTTACATCATCCCCGCTTTGTATAGTTGTCTTTCCCTATGACCCCGTAGTTGGTTTATACTCTATACTTTAATTTTTTTTACAATTTTTGTTACACTCAGTTTATTATATTATCTAGTTGGTCTTTTGAGAGACCTAAAAAAGTATGTACTCAATTTATACTTAGTCAATGGCCATATAATTTAGTACCTAAAATTGACAAACTTAATCTTTAAAAAAAATGACAAATTTAATTTTTAAAAAGAAGGAACCATAAATAAGATCTCAACTTTAGACTTTTCATCCTCTAACCTATTTTCCATTGGTTTTTTCACCATTATTTCTTGATTTGAATATGACACGTGATTCACTAGCTATTTATAAGTTTTATGAAATTGTTAATAGATATCACCAATCAATTTATACTGGCATGGAAATTTTTCCAAAGATTAACCAATTGAATTATATCTAAAATTTAGGATTCGCCAAGATTTCATAGTAATATTATAGGGGTCCCTTCTTAAAATTATTCAAAAATTTCAGATTGTAGACCTTATTCTCTTGTCCCAAAACTTCATAACTAGGTGACTATTTTATATAAACTTCCTCTTGTAAAATGCCACTAAAAAATGTTGATTTGACATCTATTTGGTAGACTTTCCAATTATTTTGAGTTAAAATAGATAACACCATTATAACATTGTCTAATCTTACTACAAGTGCAAATATTTCATTGTAATCTATATCAAGTTGTTGTGTGAAGCCTTTAGCTACTAGTCTTACTTTATGTTTCTCAAGTTTTTAGTCTATATTAAGCTTTGTTTTGTAAACCCATTTTAATCTAATTACATCATTTCCTTTAGGAAACTCTACAAGATCCCATGTTTGATTATTTTTAAATGATTGAATTTATTCATCCATAGCTACAATCCAATTTTAATCCTTAATTACATCCTCAAAATATATTGGGTCAACTTATGTTAAAAATTTAAAATCATAACATAAATCCACATTTTTAGCTTCTTATGACTCATCATAAATCTCATTTAGGTTACATGTATTCTTTGAACTATTTATTCACCAGGATCTCAATTATGCAAGTGTTGGATTAGAAGACTCACTATTATTATTATTTTTTGGAGTGGTAGGTGCTTTAAAAGGCATTGTAGAAACATTTGCTTGTGTAGTAGGATTCACACTTTGAATTTCAATGTATTCATTCTCATGTAGAACATTAGCTATAATTGTAATTGTTTTGGCTATGATACAAATTCAAGCTTCTTCTTCAACAAATTTTACATCATGACTGATTATTACCTTTTTTGGAATTGGAGTGTATAGTTTGTATGCTTTGGATTATTCACTATACCCCACAAAGATACACTTTTTACTTATATCATCTAAATTATTTGTTAATTATTGAGTTATTAATCAGTATGGTTTGCATCTAAAGACTCTCAAGTGTGTGACACTATGTTTCTTTCCTATCTAGGCTTCTTTTGGTATTTTATTTATCATGGATTTTTTTTGGACATCTATTCAATATGTATATTGTGCATGCAATAACTTTAGCCCAATATTCATTTGGTAGATGCATGGAATTTATCATTGTTCTTGTCATTTCCGTAATTATCTTATTCTTCATTTTTGTTACACCATTTTGTTGAGGTATATATCTTGTTGTAAAATATTTTCTTATTCACTTTACTTTGAAAAATTTTAAAAATCATTTGATATACATATTTACCTCCTTGATCAGTTCTCAATACTTTGATATAATATCCACTCTCTTTTTCCACTTTGGCCTTGAACTCCTTAAAAACAACAAACACATTTGATTTTAATGTCAAGAAATAGATCCAAGTTTTTCATTTGAAATCATCAATGAAAGTCAATAATTATGTACTTCCATTTATTGATGGTGTTTGTATTGGTCCACAAAGATCTGAATGAACTACCTCAAGTGGATGCCTTGATCTATAAATTTTCTATCTTAATTTTTTTTTGTTTTCATAGAGTGAAAATCTCACATGTTGTTTTAGGTTATTCTATTGGTATAAATCCATTCAACATTCTCTTCTTATGCAACAAATACAATCCACTAATTTAAAAATGCCCAAATCTCAAGTGCCATAGCTAGGACTGATTTTTGTATGAGACTTGAAATTTATTTAAATAATTGTTTGCAAGGTTCGAGGTTCTAAAACTAGCTCCTATGATTCTTAAGAGGAAAAATTATTTTTATTGTCATCACAACTTTTTAAATTAGTTTATTACTATGTTTCTTATTCAAAATCACACATTCACCATTTTCAAAGTATATCCTATATCCCATTTACACTAGTTTACCTATGATTATAAGATTGTGTTACAATCTAGGGACATAGTATACATTGGGGATATGCTTCTTTTCTCCTTTTTTTATTCTAATGTTAATTGATCTTTTCCCCATGAATGATACTCGATGATCATTCTATAGCTTCAATTCTAGTTTCATTGAATCAGTTATTGTTATAAACAACTCCTTACTTCCAATCCATTGAATCATTTATTGTTTAAACAACTCCTTACTTCCTATCATGTGATTGTTACACCTGCTATCTAATAACCATACTTCCTTATATATCTCTTGTGCCATGTTAAATGTTATCAACATTGTGTTTTGATCACTAGTATTAGGCTTATTTTCATTACCTAAAGTTATGTCATATTGCATTTTTCTACATTTAGATGCAAAATTCCAATTTTCTTTTATAATAATAAGACTGAATATTGGATTTATCATAACTTTATCCTTGATGATGACTTTAAAAGTGGCATTTGCATCTACTTTTTGTTGATGTGGAGAACATATACGAATTTGATGTTGGTCTTATGCTATTAAATTGAGTAGTTTCTCTACCTCCTCTTGGTGTCAAATGACCTCTACCTGTGCTATAATTTGATATTCCTCTCATTCAACTAAGAATTGAGATTTGAATGCATTTTATACTGAATATCCTCATGAATGGTTTAACTTATATTCATGTGATAGAAAAGACCCCATTAACTCATTTATTGATAGCTGTGTTAGATCATTAGACTCCTTAATGACCAATACTACCGAGTCAAATTTTTATAGAAAACTTCTCAAAATATCTTCTACAACCTTCTGGTCTTTCATACTTTCACCATGAGTCCTTATTTTATTTATAATCTATGGATTACATGTTTAAAGAATGAGTTTATATTCTCTGATTATTTATTTGAAGATTCTCAAAGTCTCTTCTACACATTTTTAATTTTGTAGTTTAACTTTTCTTGTAGCTTGGTATGCTATTTTGAAGCTATCATATGCTTGTTTTGACCTTGTGGCAATTGTAACCCTTGGAAAAATTGACTCCTCCATTGCTTGTTAGATAAATAAAAATGACTTTGCATCATTTTTCTTGTTTTATTTCAACAAAACAAATCCTTTTCATCTTGAGAAAGACCTAGGAATTCTTGTTGATTTATTGATTCAAGGAATCCATTTTCCACTAATCCCAAACATCTTGAGAGAAAAACATGGTTTTCATCTTAATGCTATAATAGTCAAAGTTTTTCCCATTGAAGATTGGTATCTCGGGCTAGGTTATAATTTTACTCACTTCTACCATGGCTTCTAAAAAAAAATCTTTACTAATTATCTATTTGTGAGGGTTTCTTCTTTTACACACACACACACACACACACACACACACACACACACGACCACTCTCTTTTAGCTTTGTTTTGATAAAAATGGACTTTGGTTTAGTTCTTAATTTTTTACTCTTGCATAAATACTTGGCACAATTATCATGCATACATAGGCTGATTTAAAATAGACTAAACTTGGCTAAGACCCCCTTACTTGGATGAAACACTCCCCGTTTTGACTTGGTCTCTTCACTTTAATGATTTGCCATAAACATGGTTTAAAATATTGTAAAATGTAGTTTATTCCTCTATAGTGATTTCTTCTAGCTTTCTCATCCAAATGTGCTTCTTTTTGTTATCAAAAATCCATTCATGAGACACCTCCTTGATTTTTTTCTCGAACATGGGCTCAGCAGTTATAAATGATTTGATTCAAAATTTCAAGGAAAATTAAGCATAGGAAAATTAGTTATACAGAAAATAAAGTATAGTACATGTAAAAGATGCACATAATAACATAAAGCCTTTCATTAAATCCTTTTTATCACTATTTGACCTTCGTTTCTCACATGAAATACATAAACAGATAAAAAAAGAATTTTTTTAGATATTCATTCTCTTATTCATGTATTTCATAGAGTGTATACACACACACACACACACACACCCATACGAATTTTTAAAAAAATGGTATTCAATTAACTTTCTCTTGAAGAATCTAAAGACAACTAGAGAGAAGTAATTAATAATAAATGCAGTAGATGGTAGTTTGGATGTAATTTGTGGTAATGAATTTTAAAATTTTATTCAAATATAAGTTTACATGTCAAGGGAGATCAACAATCGCTATGTTGGAGTCCATGTTTGCCAACATTGTTAGCAACAGATGAGAGCCCACATCATGATTGAAGCTAGTAAAATAGGGGACATGTGGAGACACTCTTTTCTATCCTACATTGACCATTGTTTACCCTAATTGGACATCTCAAATAACCACTGAGGAAAGGAGACAACCTGTAATTCATGGACATTATATAAATTGTGGAGTAACTTCAGAATGAGTCTTCCTTTCTTCTTACATTTTGCTACTACTAGATTCTTTATGCTTTTATGAAATATTGTTGTATTTCCATAACAATACTAGACTCAAAATGTTGTAGAGTTAAAGATATGATTATGCTTGATATACTTTATCTTTTGTTGATTTGTAATATTTTCTCTTGTTAAGCTCTTGAAGTTATTTTTATATCTTCTTTTCCCTTGTTAATGCATGGAGATCAATGTAGCAAGTGGGGTAGGAGAGATTGATGCTTTGGGAGAAAAATGTAAATGGTTTAAAGGGAGGGAAATCCATAGCAATAGAGCATAGGGATGAGAAATATTTGTTTTAATAAAATTTTATAAAAAGAATATCAATGATGGAATGAGAGAGGAGTAGATCGACACTAGGAGGAAAGGGTGAGCAAAATCAACACATTGAGAAGAAAATGATGCTTGGGGAGGGAAATGGATTGGTAGACACCTAGGGTAGAAGTAAAAAGGAGGTGTCTAAATTTTATTAAGTTACTTTCATCCACTATGCAAGTCTATTTCCATGACCGTGTAGATTTAAACTAAATGAAAATGATTTAAATGGTAAGGAAAATCTAACATTTTTATTTATTTTTTTAATTTTTAGTAAACTAAATGAAAATTATTTAAAATGAAAATATAATGTTTCTATTTATTTTAGAAAAATAAATGAGAATGATCTAAATTATAAGGAGAAAAATGTTATTCTTTCCACATTAACAATACCCTGTAATAAATGTAATTACTTAATGTTACATGATTGATTGGACGAAGGCCAAAAATTTTATTAGGTGGATCTATTGAGAGTATAGTTTATTAATAAAATTATATGTTATCAATATTTTTTATTTTAATATTTGTTCTAATTTGAAAAATGTTACAATGAAACAATTTACAAATTTCAAAAGTTATAACTAGAATAATATTCTATTTAGACTTTCATTATTTTACTTAGAAATAAGTTTAAATTTCAAAAAAAATGTAATTAGAAGTTATTTTACAATGAATTATTTAGAGATTTGTATAATTGATTTTATACTTGTATACGTAGAAGAATATTGAATTTTTTTATAATTATAATTGCATAGTTGAAAAAATTATTAAGAGATTAATCATTTTATATTTTGAAATACTATTATAATAAAATTTATAATAAGATCCTAAAAATCATTATATTAATTTACATTGTTCCTAGAAATGGTTGAAAAATCTATTTTTGTCTCATTCTCTATTGGATAATAAAATCTTCTTTTATCGTCATTAATAATAGGATGATAACATATATTCTTCATTTAAGGTTTAACCCTCAATTTCAAATCTCCATTTCAAATGTATAAAGGATTTATTTAAATTCAAGTTGAATAACCTCCTTTTGTATATGTTATTAGTTTTTAAAAAGTTTACCTAAATAGACTAAAGATACAATTTTACAAAATAACATTATTGAAGATCAACATATGGACTAAACTAGAAGATCATGTTACATATTTATATTTTACTTTCCTACTCAAGAATTTGCTTTTGAAATATAATACATTAGTTTATTTCAAGTATTTATCCACTTTTAAATCTCAAACATAGATAAAGAATTTAAAATTAAACAAAACCACATAGTGTTCGGTATTAAGTGGTACCTCTAGCTCATGCTTACAGATAATATCATCACACTTGAGTTACTACATCCATAGTCTAACATAATTGTAACAATGACATATGGACATCTTCCCTATAAACTATCAAGGAGAAAAAAGGACCATGTCGTGTCATTAAACAAAGGGATGGGATATTCCCTCTTGGTCAACAAACACTAATTAATATAAATAAATTACTTGAACTACCTTAAATGATTCTGAATTGTGAACTTATGAAATAGAAATAGATAAAGTACATTTCTTACTCAAAACTTGTTACCACCAAAAAGAAATAATAAAAACTAGGATTGAGAATGTTAATCCAATTATTATCAAGAAACTGCCAACCATATGACTCTCAGATAACAAACATTTGTCAACAATAATTATACAGATTAATTTGTCTAAAATAAGGATAAAAAATATTGTTGATATAAATAAAAATTAAAAATGGTGGATGTATCTTGCAAATATTCATTTCTATTTCTTGTTAAGATTTAGGGCTAGTTTAGTTAAATAAGTATTTAGTCACTTAAACCAATATTTTTATGCTCCCATTTGGATAGAAATCATAGAGGAACTATATGGGGAATTGATCCCTAGAAAGGGCTACATATCTAGACCTAAAATTCACATGAAATTTACAATGGAAAATAAAACTACATGCATACTACACCTTAATCTTGTTTAGAAGTAGATATGTAGGTAGTCTAAAAAGTGAAGGATACTTCCAATATGTAGGTGAATAAGATGGGTTTGGAGTTGTGTGTTAAACAATATTAAATTTAATTGAAAATATAAGACCATTATAATAAGACCCTAGTTTAGATAAACAAAGTAAAGATATTAATGTTGTGATATACTTAGAATGATCTCAATTGGATCATCGTAGTTCTCAAGATGTTAGGCCAAATTTCAAGGTAGAATGAAAAAAATTGTTATATGTTTGATACTTCTATTATTCTAACCTCAGTGTTTATCTAGTAAAGATGAGTGGTGAATAGTGAGTGACTCAAGATCTGGTTGATCCTAATGAGTCAAGTCTCTTGCTAGAGCATAACCTACTCATGTGTAAGATTATTAACCCATATGGTTAGAATGCTTGCATGTTTGGCAAAAAATAATAGATACCTAACCCATATAGTTAGATGATTTCCCAATTGGCAAAAGATATCTGATAGGATAAAGTATACCCAAGTTATATTCATAGATAAACATTAATTAAATAAAAAAATTATGTGTTAGGATAGGATTAGGTCCCTACATTGTGGTAAGAGAGCCTAGGTTTGAAAGCTAAGAGTTAAGCCTACTATGACCTATGCTTAATAAAATATTGATTATTGATGTTAACTTGTTGAGAAAACTAATTTGGTTAAAATTATTGATTAGACATAGATCATGGAAAAACATCAATCAAAGGAAAAGGAAAAGGAAAAAAGAATAAGGGGAAAGCATAATTTTCATCCACTCTGAAAGAACCCATTTACATTTATGACTCAAATACAATAGCTACAATCTAGAGTAAACTCAAATCTTTGAAAGTGGAGCCAAAAAAAACAAGCTATGATTGAACCTATAGTTAAAAATCTATTTAAAAGGCCTTCAACAATAAGATATTTTCTATTTGGAATGGGTTATGATGCACCTTACATAAGCCCTGAAGTATGTAAGGAATATAACCAATGCCACCAATATGTAATTCCCTTAGAAGATAGAGTTCTTGAAGAAATAGAACTAGATGAAGAAGATTCTATTTAGAATAATTTTGAATCAATGTTATACAGTCATCTATATGTTATAGTCATAAATCTTATCCTCTATAAAGCTAAGAACTCTATGTAATAAAAAGATGAATGAGATTATCAAATTCTTACTTTTTGTCAATCATGTGTGTGACTGTGATCAATAATAGAATGTATAAGAAAAAATAGAGTTATCCAAAAGAGAGTTATGCTATCAATTATCTTGATTCAAAAACTTAAGGGATTATGTTATTTCTATCAGGAAAACAAATGTTAAGACCTAGGCAATCAACTAGGAATCAAAAGGAAAATGTGAGATATGTAGAACCCAACAATAAAAATGTTGAACAATAGGTTCCAAAAAATAGAGAACCAGGGATAGATGCCATTTTCAATTTGGTGACCAAGAAAAGAGATAAATAGACTCACTTGAGTAGGTGATTAACAATCTTAGGTCAAGGAAAAAAATATAAAAAGCATAATGGAACTTAACCTTGATAATCTTCCTAAATAAAATCCACCACCAGTCAATGAGATGGAGGTTGTATCTCCCAGAATGAAAGTTACATTTTCTGATCTAATCAAGGATTTGAAGAAGATTTTACCCCCTAAGTTTGATGGGAAATAGTTAGGTGAAGGAGTTGAGAATTGGCTAAATGAGATGGAGAATTACTTTGAATTGAGATACTACAATGATGAAACTAAGGTGTTGTGGGGATCCTACCAACTAGTAGGAGAGCTAGTTAGCTGATGGATTAACATGAAGGAATTAAATGGAATAACCAAGGAAAATTTGATCTGGGATTAGTTTGACTACCATTTTAGGAAGAGATGGTTACCCTAGTTATTCTTTGATGAGAAGATGAATAAATTTCACAACCAAAGGTAGGGAGGCATGTCAGTCCAATAGTATTGGGATAGATTCACCAAATTACTTAAGTATGTGCCCATGTACTAGAAGGATGAAAGAAGTCAGACTAAAAAGTTCATCATAGGACTACATGTAAACATAAGAGTGAAAGTAGATATGTCCAGCCCTAAGAACATGAGTGAAGTGCTAGAAAAATACCTCAAACTTGAATATAAGTTGTAAACCCTATCCATGGAAAGACAAAAAATTAACAATAACAAAAATAGAGCCTTCAAAAGGAAACCCCATTTCAAGGGAGAGCAAGTTATGGATAAAAACCCAAGAGAAAATCCAACAAGTAGAGCACCCCCACAAAATCAAAATCAGAGAAATACTTTTGGAAGGAATAATAACAGGGGAGGAGATAATAACATGAATGATCAAAGGAATTACAATCACTTAATGTATCCTCTATGGATGTTTGGTGATGCCTTGAAGAAACCATTACCAAAAGGCTCACTAGGAGGATGTTTTGCTTGTCGAGGAAATCAATTTGCTTGAGAGTACCCAAGGATGCAAGGATAAATAAGAGAAAATCAACCTCAGAGGAGACCACAACAAAGGATCAATGTTGTAGCAAGAAATCACTAAAATAAATACTAGAATGTATTAATTGAAGCTAGAGGTAAATTATTGGGTAAACCCATTTTAATTCTCATAGATATCGATTCATCAGAATTGTTCATTTATCCTGAATTAGTAAGAAAAATGTCTCTTCTAGTGAATCACTTGAATTCATCATGGATGGTCCAGTATGGGGATAAGGCATTCAAAGAAGTGTCTCAATGTCTACCCAAGGTAAAAATACAGTTTCCGTATTTTGAGACAGTCTTACTCTTCCTTGTATCACCCTTAGGAGCCTATGATGTAATAATAGAGATGAGTTGGCTCACCAAGCACCAAGCTAAAATAGATTGTTATATAAAGTTGGTTAGGTGTAATAGTAATGAGGGGAGATGGGTCATGATTCAAGGGGGTCCTAGGTGCATAAAAGTAGAAAACAAATCAGCTATGCAGCTAAAGGAGATAAGGAAGGGAGCTCTAATTTTCATGGTAACAATAGATGATAAGGATGAGATCAAAGACAAACCAACCCTATAAGGGTATCCATTCCTAAGGTAATTTAAAGATGTGTTTTTTAAAGAATTACCTAGAATGCCCTCTAAGAGAAAATTTGATTTCTCAATTGATATTTTATCAAGACCTGAGCCAATTTCTAGAGGACCCTTCAGAATGAACACAATTGAGTTGATGGAGCTTAAAATTCAGCTAGAGGAACTCTTGAGTTAAGGATTGATTAGACCAAGTGTGTCTCCTTGGGGAGCACTAGTCTTATTTGTTAAAAATAAATATGGAATGCTAAGATTATGCATTGATTATAGAATGATAAATAAGGTCACAATTAAAAATAGATATCCCCTACCACATATAGAATACCTTTTCAAGTAAATGAAAAGAGAAACAGTTTTCTTGAAGATAGATATTCTTTTAGGATATCATTAGCTAAGATTTAAGGAGGAAGATATTCCAAAAATTGCTTTCAGGACTAGATGTGGACACTATGAGTTTACTGTAGTACCCTTTGGAGTGACAAATGCTCCTTCAACATTTATGAACTTAATGAATAGTTTGTTTCATAATTACCTTGATAACTTCATCTTGGTGTTCATAAATGACATTCTAATTTACTCTAAAAATGAGTAAGAGCACTTATCACATCTTCATGAAGGTTTTTATAGGATCACCAACCTAATTATGACATTGCAGAGGAAAGGTAAGAAGTTTATATGGACAGAGCAATATGATAAAGCTTTCCATATTCTAAATGAAAAGTTGACAACAATACCCATCTTGAAGGTAATTGATCCAAAAGGGCATTCCATGGTTCTAACAAATGTGTCCATCAAAGGATTGGGAGGAGTACTCATTTAGAATGATGGTGTAATTACATATGAGTCTAGGAAAGTAAAAACCCATGAAGTAAATTATGCCCCTCATCATTTAGAATTGGTGATAATTATTCATGATTTATAGAAGTGGAGACATTTCCTTATTGGGAAACCTTTTGAACTAAAAATTGACCATTAAGGACTAAAGTACATACTCACTCAACCCAATCTAAATTTTAGGTAAAGAAGGTGGTTGGATTTCTTGAGTGAGTATGATTTTGGAATTGAGTATATCAAGGGAAAAGAGAATAGATTTTTTGATGCTTTGAGTAGGAGAAAAAAATTGATGAATATAATAATGCTTAGATTTAATAAAAAAGGGCAAATATTGGAAGGATAAAAACAAGATCCTTGATATATTCAAGTGACAATAATGATAGAATAAAATTCAGAAGACCCAAGAACTAATAAATATACCTTGGATGGTGAGGGTTTGATTCGATATAAGAATAAGATCTATGTTCTAGATGTAGAAGGATTAAGGAAGATAATTTTGACTGAACCTCATGATTCACCCTACTCAGGTCATCCAGGGATAAATAAACTTTATGTTGATCTTAAGATACTATACTTTTGGCAAGGGATGAAAAGAGATATAGTACTATATGTGGCACAATGCTTAGAATGTCAGAGGGTTAAAGTATAACACCATCATCCTACAGGACTTTTATATCCACACAATATTCCATAATATAAATGGTAAGTTGTTAGTATAGATTTCATACAAGGATTACCTATGACACCCTAAAGGTATGATGTTATTATGGTGGTAATCAACAAGCTTACTAAGGTAGCGCAATTCATACCCAAAAACTTGATTAATGATGAACTAACTTTAGCCAACTGATTTGTAAAAGAAGTGATTAGATTGCATTGGGTTCTAGAAAAGATCATATCAGATAGAGATTCCAGGTTTACTTCAAGGTTTTGGATGACCTTACAGTCATCTTATAGTACATAATTGAAATTTAGCTCCGTATTTCATCTCGAGATAGATGGGAAAAAAGAAAGGATAAATTAGGTTGTAGAAGACCTCCTAAGGATGTACTCTATGGATAAACAAACTACATGGAAAAATTATCTTCCATTGGTAGAATTTTCTTATAATAACTCATTTCAAAAATCTTTAGGTATGGCTCCATTTGGAGATCTATATGAGAGAAGTTGTTAAACACCACTTAGTTGGGATAACCTTGAGGACAGAATAGTAGCGGTCCTAAAATGTTGAAAGACATGGAGGAATAGGTGAAAGTTATAAGGCGGAGGTTGAAGGAAGAATCAAACAGATAGAAGAGCTATGTAGATAGGAAAAGAGTTCAGAGAGAATTCTTGATTGGTGACAAAGTGCTTTTAAAGGTCAAACCACATAAAATTTCCATAGCCTTTGGTAAAAAGTCAAAGTTAGCTCCTCGCTTTGTAGGACCTTTTAAGATCTTAGAGAGAATAAACCTAGCAGCCTATCGATTGGCCTTATCATTGTAGCTAAGTCACATTCATGATGTCTTCTATGTGTCACTTTTTAAGAAATATGTGCTTGATAATAAACACATTTTAAACTAAAACACTTTGTAGGTCTAAGAATTTGATAAAATATCAATAGAGCCATACAGAGTACTGGAGAGGTGTCGGTACCAATTATGCAATAGAGAGGTTGATCAGTGCAAGGTATAGTGGGATCAATATGGTGAAGTGTAACTTGGGAGGACATCGACAAAATGAATAACATGTTTCCATTTTTATTTTAAAATTACAAAATTAATCAAAATTTTATAGTGCATTGGGACAATGCACAATTTAAGGGGGGAGGATGCCATAACCCCTCTTCCCATACTAGGAGGAAAGGGTGAGTAGAATCAATGAATTTAGAAGGAAACGACGCTTGGGTAGGGAAGTGGATCGGTAGACGCCTAGCGAAAAAGTAAAAAGGAGGCATCTAAATTTTAGTAAGTTACTTTCATCCACTTTGCATGTATATTTCCATGACCGGGCCATTTTAAACTAAATGAAAATGATTTAAATGGTCAAGAATATATATATATATATATATATATATATATATATATATATATATATATATATATATATATATATATATATATATATATATATATATATATATATATATATATAATATATATATATATATAAAAAACTAAATGACAATGATCTAAATTATAAGAAACAAAAAAAATGTTATTCCTTTCGCATTTACAATACCCTATAATAAATGTAATTAGTTAATGTTACATGATTGATTAGATGAGGGTCAAAAAATTTATTAGGTGGATCTATTGAGAGTATACTTTATTAACAAAATTATATGTTATCTATATTTTTTATTTTAATATTTTTTATAATTTACAAAATGTTACAAGGAAACAATTTACAAAATTCATAAGTTATAACTAGAATAACATTCTATTCAATTTTTCATTATGTTAGTTAGAAATAAGTTTAAATTTCATAATTTATGTAATTAGAAGTTATTTTACAACTATTTCCTTAGAGATTCATATAATTGATTTTATAATTGTATACGTAGAAGACTATTGAAATTTTTTATAGTTATAATTGCATAGTTGAAAAATTTATTAAGAGATTAATCATTTGAAATTTTGGAGTACTATTATAATGCATTTTATAATAAGATATTTAAAATCATTATATTAATTTACATTGTTCCTAAAAATGGTTGAAAAATATATTTTTCTCTCATTCTCTATTGGATAATAAAATCTTCTTTTATCATCATTAATAATAGTATGATAACATATATTCTTCATTTAGGGTTTAACCCTCAATTTTAAATCTCCCTTTCAAACGTATAAAGGATTTATTTAAATTCAAATTTAGTAAACTCCTTGTGTATAAGTTATTCTTTTTAGAAAAGTTTAACTAAATAGACTAAAAATGTAATTGTCCAAAATAACATTGTTGAAGCTGAACATAAGGACTAAATTAGAAGATCATGTTATAGATTTATTTTCTACTTTCCTACTCAAAAAATTTCTTTTGAAATATAATATCTTAATTTATTTTAAGAATTTATCCATTTTTAAATCTAAAACTTAGACTAATAATTTAAAGTTAAATAAAATCATGCAGTGTTCGGTAGTAAGTGGTGCATCTAGCTCACATTTACAGGGAATATCATCACGCTTGAGATACTACATCCATAGCCTAACATAGCTACAACAATGGTATATAGGCATCATCTCTATAAACTGTTGAGGAGAAATAAGGACCATGTCATGTCATTAAGACCAAGGGGTGGGATAATCTCTCTTGGTCAAAAAACACTAATTAAGATAAGCAAACAACTTGAAATACCTTAAATAATTATGACTTGTGAACTTATAAAATAAAAATAAAGAAAGTACATTTCTTACTTAAACCTTAGTACCATCGAAAATGAGCAGTAAAAACTAAGATTGCGAATGTTAAATCAATTATTATCAAGAAACCATCAGCCATATAGCTCTCAAATAATAAAACTTTGGTAGTAACAATTGTAAGGATTAGGTTGTCTAAAGCAAGAATAAAAAATATTGTTGATGTAAATAAAAATTAGAAAGTGTGGATGTAGCTTGCAAATGTGTATTTCTATTTTTTTAAAAGATTTAGGGCTAGTTTAGTTAAACAAGTATTTAGTGACTTAAACTGATACTTTTATGCTCTTATTTGGGTAGCAATCATAGAGGAATTGTCTATAAAATTGGGTTCTAGAAAGGGCTATATATCCAAACTTACAGTTCACATAAAACTTAGAATAAAAATAGAACTACATGCATACTATAACTTGTCCTATTCAGAAGCAGGTATGTAGGCAGTCTATGAAGTGAAAGATGCTTCCAGTACATAGGAAAATAGAATGGGTTTGGATTTTTGTGCTAAACAAGATTAAAGTTAAATGAAAAGGCAAGACCATTATAATAAGACCTTAGTTTAGATAAATAAATCAAAACTAAGAATTATGTGATATGCTTGAAAAGATCTCAGTTAGATCATCGTAGTTTTTGAGAATTTATGCCAAATTCTGAGGTGAAATGTAATTATATGTTATATGTTTGATAATCCTGTCAAGATGACCTCAGTGCTTATCCAGTAGAGATGAGCAGTGAACAGTAAGTGACTCAGGATCTGGTTGATCCCGATGAGTCAAGTGTCTGGCTAGAGCATAACCTACTAGTGTCTAAGATGCCTAACCCATATGATTAGAATGCTTACCTGTTTGGCAAAGAATAATAGATTCCTAACTCGTATGGTTAGATGCTTGTCCGATTGGAAACTGATATCTAATAGGATAAAGTATACCCGAGTTATATTCACAGACAAACATTAATTAAATAAAAAAATAAAGATTTTATGTTTTAGGACAGGATTAGGTCCCTATACTTATAATTTTATATTCTAAAAGGATGTGCTATATATTTGTAATTATGTATCTTAAGGAGGCCTCCTTTCATATCACATAGAAGTCTTGGCATGAATTGTTCTCTTACATTCTCCTTTGATACAATCAAATTTATATTCTTTTACATACTCATTGACTCGTAAATTAGGTGGATATTCCACTCTAAGCTTTACCAACATGAATATTTTACTTGAAAAAATGTTGTCCCCAAATTCTATGTCATAGAACAACAACTAAAATGCTATAACAATATATGTTCCAGCGTTTTGACTACCATCTTGAACTTACAATTCTTTATGCAACCCTTCACTTGCAATACACACACTATATTTATTCCATATTATCCTTCACATTATAAACATGAGATACTACTCCATACATGAAGTATGCAATTCAATGTGTTTGTATAGAAGTGCAAAACAAATGCAAAGTTTATTAACCTTTAAAAAAAATTATTATGCTTGTGATAAATGCTTCTTTAGCTCTCTTAAGTGTTCGATGAGTTAGACTAGTTGTAGGCTATTGAGAATATGCAATTAAATAAATCAAATATAAAATATATCTTAGAAAAAATCCATGTGAGAATACTCTAGCAAGAGTGAATCCATGCTTCCGAATCTCTACTATGTTCTATAGTTTACAAACTTTTGCCTTTTTGAGTTTACAAGGAAACCAACTTCAAAAGCATCATTTTTCGTAATGATCTTTACACGTTTCAAAGGATGACTTGATTTTTCAACAAAAAAAAAAATATTGAACTCAGCATTTTCAATTATGTAGTCTTTAACCTAGGCCTGTTTTACACTTAACTTCCTTCTTTACACTTTACAAAGTTCCTATTCACTCATTGTACTTTCTCTATTATCAACTATACATCTGTGAACAATTTTGCTTCTGAACACTCAATGAAAATGGATGACCTTCAATGAATTCATGAATGAATTAGAATTTTTTGAATTCTTTGAACTCTACAAGTTCATATATACGTGTAAAATGCCTATAAACCACTGAGATAGGCATCGATTCTCATTCTAATTATTTTGATTTTTAGAGCGAAACTTATGATTTTTAGTTGGGCATTGATTCTCACTTTCTTCAGTGATCCTGTTCTTGTTAAGAGCCATGTCACAAATAAAGAAAGAATTTTTTTGGTAAGATATTTGTTTGTTCCCTGCTTGAGGTTTGTTGTCATGCTTCACGAAATTTATTTCGTCAAGCAGCTAAAGTTTTTAATTTGAGTGTTAATAAACACACATACAATTAGCTAAAGTTTCAAAGTTTTTAATAGATGTTTTAGATGTCTTTTTACCTATCACGCAGGTGGAAACGCCAGACCATAATGGAAGGTACGATGAAAATTTAAATTCAAGCTACAAATAATGATTGGTGTGGTCTTATTCCCTGGGCAAGAGAGTTTTAATATTATTTATTTTCAGCAGATCAGCGTTTATGCTAATTTCTTTACATGTTTTTAAAAACATGGTGGTAGTATTTAAAAAGTAGGTTGTAGTTTAATGATAAAAAAGATAATGTAAAAGGTGTTGTCTAACCATCCACTAAAATATAAATTTAAAGTGATAAATCAAAAAAAAAATGAAGATGAAATTATATATAGATAAATTTGATGGAATGATATCCCTCAATCCTTCAAAATTTCAATAAAAAAAATTCTTATATTTCAAAAAACATTTTATTAATTCAATTACATACTTAAAAAATCAAAAATAGTTATATTGATTATAATTTCATTGCATGCTTTAAAAAACAGTTATAAAAATTGTACCATAATTTTAAAAATAAAAATATATACTGTTTCAAATTTTAATTTAAATATATTAAATATTTTTAAATAAAATAATAATATCTTAAAACATTAAAAAATAAAATATTAAATATCTTTATTAAAAAAAAAATCCAAATCTAAATTTCCTTATAAAATATAACTCATAGGCTAGAGACACAAAGAAAAGAGAATTAGATGACTACACATTAAAGACAGATAGTTGTATATTCAAGACTATTCTTTCAAGTAATTTTCATGTTTTTTTTTTTCAAATTTTAATTTTGTGTAGAATTTCATGTAGATTTGATTTTATTTTATTTTTATTTTTATTTTTATTTTATTTTATTTTTATTTTTTTTAATGAGTTATTATTACTTATTTTTGTTTAAATTAAAATGGATGCAAGGGATCAAATCCATCATAATATAATGCAACTTATATATATATATATATATATATATATATATATATATATATATATATATATATATATAATAGTATGACAATAATTAGTGATTTTTAAAGAGAAATTATAATAATTTTGAAAGAAATACATAGATGTTCCCTTATAGTCTCATCGATAGAATTAGTTTATATACTAGTTGTTTAGAATTGGGAAAAAAGAACAAATATTAATTTATTAAAAAAAAAATTAATATTAAAAGGGATGAATTACCAACGAAGTATATGTATATGGAGTCTTTAAAATTACAAGTGGTATTACAAGCTCATTTTTATACCAAAAATATTTTTATTAATGAGTTTAAAATTGGAAAGATGTACGATATTTTAGACAAAAAATATTAATGCAGTTATTAGAAGACTTTTATTTGTTGTGGTATTTTTTTCTTTTAATATTGTGAGATCTCTTTTCTGTGAAAATGTAATAAAAATGATAAATAATGGTATTAAAGGTTGTGTTCCTCCAAGTTATGAAAATCTTCATCTAATAATTTTGAGTGAGGAGGATTGATCCGTAAACTCCACTGATAAACTCTAAGTGAAATTTTTAAAAGTAGGGATTCTAAATTTCTCAACTTATAATATGTTGGAATGATTAAAAACTAATGAAAATCTGATTCAAAATAAGTTTCAAAACTAAAATAAAGGTGAATTGATCAATCACATCAATTTTTCATTGAAACCGTCAGATTTTTCAAAATCTTGATTTTATCCAATTTCCCGTAAATGATCAAATGAGTAATTTTTGAATTATGATTAAAATCTAAATTATAATCTGTAAATTAACTAAAACTGAAATGTAAAACTAAATCCAAAGATCAAAACACAAAAATTGTTTACGGGGTTCAAAATTCCTACATCCCTGAGTTCTTATCAAACCGATCCATTAATGTTGCTAAATTTTGAAAGCTAAAATCATACTTACAAACAATAAAAAATCATATCTCTCTAAAATAATAGTGATTAGACCTTTGAAAGACCTTGGCTGACTCAGCACGTCCTTCACCTTCCTAAATCACACGCATAGGCTTCTCCAAAATCAAAATTGGAAACTTATAAAGCTCAAAATGGCATCAAAAATTCTATAAAATGGATAAATTAATATACTATATAGAGCGTATCAAAATTCTAAACAACTTTGTAGTTTACTCCGAACTCTGGTTCGATATCTAAGGGCTCCAAAATGACAAAATATTGTAAGCGGGTCTATAATCTCCCATACACAGTTAGCTTCTGGTGTCTATTCAAGTAGATTTTTGTCCCTTTTATAACACTTCAAGCTCAGTAGCTGAAGTGGTCAAGGCCTATCCCTTTTGGGCAGTAGGTCAAAGGTTCAAAACTACTAGCCCTTTCTTTTAGGTGCTTTGACTAGGTTTGAAAACTTCCTCCACTTTTTTTGGCACTTGGGAATGAGTTTAAACCATCGGTCCTCCCTTCTTGGGCACATTTTAACTTTTCTTTGTCCCACATGCAACAGATTTGGGAATGGATAAGGCTTTAACAAGGTATGCACCTCCTTGGAACATGTCAATGCCCCCCTTTAGGTGCTTAGCTAGCATGCACGTTGGTCAAAATGCCAAACATGCACCATTGGACTTGGTCCTTCCTTCAAACTCACCACCTTGCTCGAGCTTACATCTTTGAACTCACCACATGGCATGTTGATGTCATGACATGTCATCTCACCAATTTTTTTTGCAACCTTAGCATTTGCCAAGTGTTGACCTTCGATAGGTCCAAATGTCAAAACCACCTTGAAACACGTGCCAAATGTTGCAAGTGTCATTTTTTTACCAATCTTCAAATGGCCATAACAAGAGCTCTCGAACTCGGATTTACGTTTCAAAAAATGCGTCGAAAAGATCTCAACGAGCTCTACAATGTGACACCACTGAAACTCTGACTCGAAACCATTATCAGAACCAAATTTTGAGCTTTGACTTGGCATGTCTATTCTCACGTTTCTGGGACGTGGCAGATGGATCTTGAGCTACGTGGCTCGATAAAGTGGTTGGTTTCTCCCATGTGGCCGGGGCATGATATTAGCAAACAAATATCCCTCTTCATGTAGGAAATCTACAGACTCATGATTGCAAATCTACGAACTCGTGATTGCAAATCTACGGACTCATGATTGCAAATCTATGGACTCATGAAATATGATCAAGGATGTTTGCATAAAGGCAAGATTGTAGGATGTCACAAATAATTGGTCATATACATGGTTTCTTGTTTGTGATAGGTGGACAAAAGTTGCAAGTAGTTCGATATTTTTTTTAAAATAATTTAATTTTTCTCAAATTATAGTCAAATAAAAAATATATACACAACACATTTTCCTTGATTGATGTAAAATGCTTACGTTTTATTAATTGAATTTTTTTTGTATGCCTAGGAAACTATTTACGCCAATTAGAAAAAGAGAATAATACTTGGCCTTGGCAGCCAACAGAAGTAGCCCTAATCATATGTGAATGAAACCTTGGGGGTCACCCTGAATGTACTGGCACAAGTTGAGTCAGATGTGAAGGCATGTAAAAACACCATGAACATACTAGCAAGAATAATAATAAGCATGTGAAAAAAAATTAAAACCGATGTGGGTTCAGTCACTGGCATACACCTACAAGTAATATTTTATCCCTCTAATATGCCAATGCTACACACTATGTATGAAGTTGCATTGCATCAAAGAGGTTGTAGGTTCCATGACTGTTTAGGGAGAGTGACTTGAAAATCAACACTTAATAGGTGGTTGATGGTGTGTATGGTGACATTAACTTGGAATATTATTGAAAACAAATCCCACCAAAAGTCTATCAACATGACTCATCATTGTATATTAATGACCTATGTGTCTTCCAACATGGCCCATCTATTGGGATGAATAACAGAAGCACACAATTGATTACCAAATACAAGCAACTTAATATGCGGAATTAACCAGAATCAACAAGTAACTAGAATCCAGAAATAACACATGATATGAGAGACAATACACAACTTGTATTAAAACTCTTTCAAAAGGAAATACAACAAAGAAGGCTGCCACAGTTCTTCTTCCTTACACACCTCTAGGGCTCCCACACCTCTAGGGCATAAACAGTAAATCTTCTCTCTTAGGTCCCAACACCCAACTCAAACACAGAGTTGGTGTTCACCTTATACCTGTGCTCCATGCACACCACAAGTGCTCCACGCACTCCACAAGTACTCAGCGTACTTCAAGTAGATCTCCCCTAAACCTGCAACAACTTGCACCTCAATAGACCTTACTTATGGAAGGATCTCCCTTGCTTTCCTCTTTGCTCTCTTTGAGTACACACCTGTACTCCAAGTAGATCTCTCCTGATACTGCTCCCTATTGTGTTGATGCCCTCTCTGATCTTGCACACCTGCAAATCAATTTGGTTCTGCACACCTGTGAACCTTAACCTTGCACACACATACACCTATAGATCAATGATCTTACTTACCATGTAGATCTCCTATCGTAGCCATGCTCACCTGATGACCAAGATCATACATACATGAAGAACCTGCTGATTCTCCAATTCAGCACCCACCTTGGTACTGCTGTGGGACTAGGAGGAACACTCTTGCTCACCTCACACACAGAAGAAGCAAACTTTGCTCAACTCAACTAGAACAACTTACAATACAATCCATGAGTCTATTATATAGATCTCATCCAAACAATAATTAGATCCGCAGTTCTCAGTCTAAAATTGGCTCTAAACATGCAAACTCTTGGTTCATCAACAAACTACCTGTAATACACTCACAACTGAACCACACAGGTGACCGACGCTGGTCCCTATCTGCCTGGGGGGTGCCGACGCCGATCGACTTCTAACCGACATCAGTTGTCTTTTGGTCTAATCCTGTCAACGTCGGTTGGCCTGACCGACGCCGATGTCAGTAACACTCTGCAACCTCCTCTGTGTCTGCATCAGTGAAGCTTTTAGCTCCACAACCTAACAATCTCCCACTTAGAGATAAACAGCTGCACTGTACCTGTACCTATACTCTATCTAATCTATTTTCTGGCTTGTATCCCTCTTCAAGCTCAACCCTGAAGACAACCCACCACATAACCTGTGGTGTAACTCCTGTCATCTGAGTACCCTGCCATATCTGAACCTACAAACCCATGTAGTGAAGTCCTGACCCTGCATAGCACGAATCCCTGTTGCTGGTCCTTCTCACATCCCTGAGAACCCACTTCTCTGAATTGGATCCTAACTCTCTGACAACACCCACTGCTTGGGCAAACTTAGGGCCATACCAGACCTCATGTGATTTTAGACACTAAATTGTCCAGCCCTTAGTGTGCTCTGATTTTGCATCCTGAATCTTGCCAACACCTGATTCACATCAGCTCCCACTGGAGACAAAGTCAACCTGTGATCTCCATGTCTCCCATGCCAAAGAATTTCGCTGCTCCAAATTTTTCATAGCAAACCACTGAACTAATCTTACCCTTAGCTCAGCAAAACTCTGTATGTACAAACTTGCTAGCTAGCACACTATCCACATACAGCAACTGAATGATGTCATGACTCATCATCCACCTGGTAAGACAAACCACAGTAGTTACCCTGACATTGACTGAAGCCATGCTTCGTCCTCCACCTGTCAAACCCTGTACCACTGTCCTGTAGCTACCTCAAGACCATATGACCTGGTCTTTCGTCTCACATGTCCATTCACTCTATTCTTCAACTAAGAATTCAATTCGTCTCTATGCTTTCATCCAGCTGGCAACCCTACCAAATCTCCCGTTTGGTTCTGCATCATAATCCTGCCACGCTCCCACTGTTTCCTAGATCCTTCCTGCTCTGCAGTAAGCAACTAGTATAAAGAAGAGGAACAACAAATTTGAGGCTTACTTACCACCTTCAGTCCTCCATATGGGCGTTTGAGACTCTTTGACAGCTTGTTGTCCACCCAAAATCCGTTATAGTGACCGACCTCGGCCACCACACAGTCTGCATTTGACCGATGTCGGTTCCCATGCGCCTGTCCCTGACTACCAACCTATCGACGTCGGTGTCTCCTGCTGCCGATGTCGGTCCTTTTGACCGACATCGGTCTTAACTACTGTCGACACCAGTTTTTCTGCTGATGTCGGTACCTGTGTTTTCTTGTGAGTGATGACTTTTTACCTGCGAGCTCCTTTGAATCAAGTCCCATGTCCAAACTACCCTGCTCAGAAGTATCCAGCCCTATCCACTGGTCTCTGTCTGCCATCTCCTCCAAGAACACCAAGGCTTTCCAGTTCTTAAGCCTGTCAAATATACCTATCTTTCGCTTAAGAACATGCATCTCCTTCCTGCTCATGTGACCAAGCCTACAAAGCCACGTCTCCACAACAGAAGAAGAATCAGTAATATAAACAAGTAGATAAAGAGTACCTATTTTCTTACCACAAGCTAATTCAAGTGCATCCGCTGTGAGAGTTCTTGTGCATCTCTCATCACCCAATCTTTCTAAAGAAATTAGCCACATCTCCAATCCTGGGACCTGGATGACCTCCTTCAACATCCATGTGTTGGCTGCCTACAATTTTAGCTTCACTTTCCCTTTGCCAATTCTTTGGCAAGGCTCACCAGCTCCTCTACCTGGGGCTGCATGGAAAGAGGCAACCGAATCTGTTAACCAAGATTCAAATTTATCTAAGAAACCTCCCAGAGCAACCTGTGCAACAACCCCTGCAACATCTGCATCTTCAGTTCCTTCTTGCTGATCTGCTACCAACCAACAATCTTCTTTTACCTGCTCTTTCTTTTCATAGGACCGTAAGTGATCATCTGTGCTTTTCAACTCCTCCATTCTTAGCTTACTTTGATATGCCGTTGCTCTACTCCCACTTAATCAGAAACCCCTGAGAGTGACCTGTAACCAAACACAAAACCTGCATCCTACAACCTTAGCTCTGATACCACATGTTGGGATGAATAACAGAAGCACACAATTGATTACCAAATACAAGCAACTTAATATGCGAAATTAACCAGAATCAACAAGTAACTAGAATCTAGAAATAACACATGATATGAGAGACAATACACAACTTGTATTAAAACTCTTTCAAAAGGAAATACAACAAAGAAGGCTGCCACAGTTCTTCTTCCTTACACACCTCTAGGGCTCCCACACCTCTAGGGCATAAACAGTAAATCTTCTCTCTTAGGTCCCAACACCCAACTCAAACACAGAGTTGGTGTTCACCTTATACCTGTGCTCCACGCACACCACAAGTGCTCCACGCACTCCACAAGTACTCAACGTACTTCAAGTAGATCTCCCTTGAACCTGCAACAACCTGCACCTCAATAGACCTTACTTATGGAAGGATCTCCCTTGCTTTCCTCTTTGCTCTCTTTGAGTACACACCTGTACTCCAAGTAGATCTCTCCTGATACTGCTCCCTATTGTGTTGATGTCCTCTCTGATCTTGCACACCTGCAAATCAATCTGGTTCTACACACCTGTGAACCTTGACCTTGCACACACATACACCTGCAGATCAATGATCTTACTTACCATGTAGATCTATCGTAGTTATGCTCACCTGATGACCAAGATCATACATACATGAAGAACCCTATTGATTCTCCAATTCAGCACCCACCTTGGTACTGCTGTGGGACTAGGAGGAACACCCTTGCTCACCTCACACACAGAAGAAGCAAACTTTTCTCAACTCAACTAGAACAACATACAATACAATCCATGAGTCTATTATATAGATCTCATCCAAACAATAATTAGACACCTAATTACAATAATTAGATCCACAGCTCTCAGTCTAAAATTGGCTCTAAACATGCAAACTCTTGGTTCGTCAACAAACTGCCCGTAATACACTCACAGCGGAATCACACAGGTGACCGACGCCAATCCCTGTCTACCTGGGGGGTGCCGACGCCGGCCGACTTCTGACCGACGACGGTTGCCTTTTGGTCTAATCCTGCAGACGCTGGTTGGCCTGACCGACGCCGGCGTCAGTAACACTCCGCAACCCTTCTGCAACCTCCTTTGTGTCTGCATCAGTGAAGCTTTTAGCTCCACAACCTAACACCATCATTTAATATTAATTACCCGTGCATGTCTTCCAACATGGCCCTTTATTTTTTTATGACTGATGTTGACTCGACAATGATCCTAAGTGCACAAATTTTTTAAACCAATGTAAAATAAATATTCATTTATATATTATTATTGGTTAAATTTATAAAAATCATTAGACATTTAGGTCCCGATTATTAATTACACCTATAAAATAACTTAAAATAACATATTTTGGTCTAAATTATCATACGATTTCGACAATGTAAAATTATCTCCCGAATAACTTATTTAAACTAAAAAATTATATAAAACTATTTTAAATCTAAAACTTATATAACAAATGACATAATATAATAAATGTGAGACCCCAAAATTAAAATTCCCAATTAGTGATTCCCTTCCCCTAACTGTAATTAAACAAATAAATAAATAAATAAAGTCAAAAAGTTAGGACTATAAAATATGTAGTTCCTACACACGAGGTCACATAGAAGGGTCATAAGAATTACACTTTACATAATATTTTTCGTTCAGATTTTTATAAAAAAAATCTTTGAACGACCATTTAGACGTCGCTAATTCATACGATTTCTCCCTGAAATTCTCATATTATAGTTAGCTATAGCCGAAACAAAATCTAATTGGGCGTACGAGGGAAAATCTTATTAAATCTCAAAATACTAATGCCAGATAATACATCTCAAAATATTAATGTGAGATGATAAAACCAAAGTCATTATATCGCGAGAGGAACACCGAATATTCGTCTCATGGTATTCAATATGCCGTGTGGTTTCTAAAACACCCAGTTTCTGGAAAAAAATAGTTTCGTTGGGTACAAACATCGGTTTGTTTGATGTTAACTTTGGTGATGCGTAGGCAGAGATGTGGAAGGGTTCAGTGCAATAGCTATTTACAGCATGGCATTTGCCCATTAACCTACTTCTGCACATATAAAAGAGGCATTTTAGTTAGTTTGAGCTAAAATATGAGAGGGATCAGTGCAGAAGGGCGCTGGAAAAGAAAAACATAATTAAGAATTTATCTCATTTTGTGGAGATTCTAAGTATAATCTTTAGATCTGTTGTATCATCCTATTATATGTATTTCATTATTTTGGGAAATCATGAATGTGTTTACTTAGACGAATGGGTTCGTCTACATTTAATTTTGAAATTAGTTTTCAATTGGTTGCCCACTACATAATTTAGATTTTAGAGATTTTTTTTTTTCAGCTTTGTCCCAACATTTACATAAAGTGTCAAAGTGACTTCCAAAAATTCAGTTATATAGCAAGGCATTTAGAAGTTTGACATCGATCGGAAGGCAGTTGTGTACAACAAAACTTGGGATAATCTCCTACCAGTTGTAAAGAAAGAAATTTTATTCATAATTGTTAAATCATGAAAGTGCTTTGTGATTCCTCTTTCTCTATAACATATTTAACCTTATAATTCCAAAAAAATGATAACTATAGAATTTTGATATCAGGCCGCCGTCCCATCCAAAGTTTTCAATACAATATGAGCTGTATGAGTGACTCAAAGAAAGCTCCCAAACTCTTTCAGGGGTTAAATGACATAACGGATAGCCTTATCTGTAATGCTGCATTAAACCTTGTGATTAGAAGAGTCAGAAGTTTAATAAATGGAACATTATTTCAAAACCAGTTGGAGGATGATAATATATTAAATAGAGGAACAATTAACAAAACAAAATTCTACAAGTTCGTCAAATTCACAGTCAATTAAGGTTGCAACACCTACGTATAATTTACAAGGTAATATCAAGGATTCTATAAAAGAAGTTAAAAAATTAGTATTTGTTGATTGTGCCAATCTTCTAACATGGACATTCATGCATAGAATAAATTTATCGATGAAAATACAAAATAATCATTATTGCATTTATTTAAAACCATTTCGTTTCTTGTTGTTCCTAAATCCTGACCGATCTGTATCAGACATATACTGCAGTCGTTCATGGCATCTCTAGCTATTCGCTTCCTCATTCTCTATAAAAACACATTTCATTTTCTTCGAATGAAACATACATTATATACGATTGGAAGCATGCAGACAGAGGTGAGTCGGTCTTGGGAAAAAAAGACCTGTATTCGTTGAATAGGAGGAGAAATTATTTTATTTAAGCTGATGTTTGCCATGCAATTTTTGACCTAAATGGCTTACACATGGAAGGCTCATCAAATAGCCAATACCAAATACATCACCACTAGAAACATTGAAACATGGAATAATTAAATATATTATTATGTGCTTTTAAAATGTAATTAGATTAATTTATAGAAGTCTAATTGAAGGGTGTTGCAATAAATGTAAAATGGGGAAATTAAATTATTTTAGATTCTTTTTATTTTTGTTTAAATATTTAACTTAATTTTTTGCATAATACTTTATAGATTCATAGTATGTAATTGTCAAAGATACAGATATTAAGTGCAACAATAAACTAATGTTATATGAAGTGAAACAATAAATTAATGTTATATGAATTTTCAAGTAATCAATAAATAAATTTTAATATAGTTCACAAATATGTCTGAAAAAGTACACAAGGTATATTGTTTTGAATGATTGTATAAAGAACAAAAAGTATAGGTAAATCTTATTTGATAAGCATCATCAAACATATTTTGGATAAGATTCCAGTTAAAAACAAGTCTCTTCTACTTCTCTTTGTTACAATCGGCATTATTGCATTTAACATAAAAGCATTAAGAATACATTCAACGCTTCACATTTCTATCTAAGAAATGAAAGCATTAGAGGGACAAAAATTAATAATTTTAATAGAAGAAATGAAACATATTGAATATGGGCTTATAGATGAAATGAGATTTATAGGATCGAAGATGCTCAACGAGATAAATAGTCGATTGCGTGAGGTATTTCCTCAATAAAATAACAAAGACTTTCGTGGCTACTTAATAATACTCATTGGAGACTTGGGGTATTTTCCACCTACAAATGACGTTCCAATGTATGTAAGCAGGTCTTTTGGCCACACATTATGATAAACATTTGGCATAATTGTTGTGCTAGAAACATATTTTCCTCAACAATGATGAACCAAAATGAAATTTTTATTCAGAAAATTATTAACCAACATCAGAAATACGAACCCAACAAAAGAAGATTGGAATATGCTCATGTCATGAACAACATGATTCATGCTCTAGAAGAACAAGAAGATTACAAAATCTCTACACATTTGAATGCAACTGACACTGATGCATAATAAGCAAATGTTAAAATCATTAAACATGCCAATCACTTTATATAGAACCGAACATAGTAGACAAATATATACATCTAACCATAACAACGTTTAACTTGACCCAGTCGTGCATCTATATAAAGTACAAAAAATTATGTTAACATCCAATTTATGGGTGAAAGCTTGATTAGTTCATAGAGTTAAATTGGAAAAATTGTTCACATTGTCTATAACTTAGATTCAAAACCACCTTCCTTATTCATATATGTAGTTTTTACATTCACAAAATACTTTGGTCCCTCATAGAATACAAATAATCCTACATATCTACCAATTCTTCCTATTACATAAGGTAACCGTCACCACATGTCTATCAAAATAATATGGGCTCTAACCATATAAAGAGTACAAGGAGTGACACTTTTAATAAAACAACAATTGATATTAAAAATATTGATCATCAAGGTTTAATATGTATTGTCATATCAAAAATGCGATCAATCAATGATATGCATATCTCTCTTGCATTTACATTTAAACGCTTTACAAAAATAACGAAAAGTAAATATATAAATCTCCAAAAATCAAAAGAAAAAAGATTGATAGAATTCCCTGTTCCACAACATTCACAACTTTAACTCTGTAACTTTTAATTTTTTAACATTAATTCTTAAAAAAATATTACATTTTCTATTAAAATCTAGATAAACTTAAATGACAATCAATCTACCCGACATAACTTGTTCCTTAGTTGGGGAAATTTAACTCTGCAAAGCATAAGAAGCTGTTGGAAATTTAACTCTGCTTTGGTTAGTTGTGAGTCCACATCCAGTTGGATGTTTGACTGATGTATGCGGTGGACGCGCATTTGACTTTGCCGTTAAAAACTCAAATTAAATTAAATTAAATTAAAACGTCAATCCGAAAGAAGGGAGTCGTTGAACAATTTTTTTTAGAAACCGAGCCCGCCGACCGAGTCACTCAAGGAGAAGCCAGGTCAATAGAATTGATATTTAATAAATTCTCCCCACTATTTTAATTTTAAAATAAACGCATAAACTCAGAAAGTCCGCTCCAAAATGCAAATTTCTACTCCGAGTGATTTTCAAACATAGGTAAAGGAGGCTCATTCATGGATGGATTTTTTTTAATCATAATAATTAAATATAATTTTATATGGATTGGAAATGTGATTTTTTTTAATTGTATTTTATTAAAAATATTATTTTAAAATTGTTGTCCCCTAAAAATATCACTCATTTTTGGGACAACATTTGAACTATTTTGGTCTTACAAATTAAAATTGTCTCTTTCTTTTTCGAAATTTGTCTTGGGCATTCAAATTCTTCATTTTTCAAGCTTCTCAGAAATTTACAGACTCTATAGGCAGGTTCATTTCTACAGGTTCAAAGGCTTCTGTAGGCGCGTTCAATCAAAAGAATCAGTTTCCAACACTTGGTCATTTTCAGGATTGGTTCAGTGCATTGGTTCAATAAAAAATCTCCATCAGAAAGCATCTAAGCAAAGGAGGCTTGAACCGTTGAACCACTTTGGTTCAAAGGTTCAACGAGTTCGAAGTTCAATAGGTTCAACGCTTTCGATTCAACCGCAGGTTCAATCAAGCGGTTCAACGCTTTGTTTCACTCAGTTGGTTCATCTGCTTTGTTTCAACGCTTTGGTTCATCCTTTGGTTCAATCAAATGGTTCGTCAGTCGATTCAAGGCTTTGTTTGAACCGTTGAATCAAAGCTTGGTTCAACGGTTCGTTCAACGTCTTTTGGTTCAAAGGCGGGTTCATTCAATTGAACCATTTTGGTTCAAAGCTTGGTTCAACGTTTGGTTCAACCAAGCGGTTCATTAACTTTAATTCATCGCCGGTTGGTTCATTGCCTTGGTTCAACGAAGTGGTTCAACGGAGCGGTTCATCGACTTGGTTCAATAGAACGGTTCAATCAAATGGTTCAACGGCTTGGTTCAACCAAGCAGTTCACTTAGACGGTTCAAATGAGCGGTTCAAATGCAAAAGATCAAAGAAGCCTCCCAAAGGACAAGTGCCCTTGCCGAGGGCACTTGGTCGACAAAAGTACCCTTCGGAAGGGTCATTTACAAATAAGGCTGCAAAGGTAATTCTTTCAAATTTTTGTTTACGAAATTCAAAAAAAAGACTAAGGCAGACAAAGGCATAATTCCTTCAGACTTTTTGTCTGAAGGAATTCGAGAAAGCAGCTGCAGGCAGAAAGCCTGAAGAAATTTACAAGAAGGCAAACGGAACAATTTTGTGGACTTTTTGTCCACAGGAATGTGTGCAAAGACTCTAAGGAAAAGGCCATCGAAGGACCCCGACGGGCAGGTGCCCTTGCAAGGGACTCTCAACTGCCAAATTGAAGGACACTTCCCTGAATTCGAAGGGTCAACTTCCCTTCAGGAAAACATCAAACAAGAAATCCGAAGGAAGAACTTAGCTACCAGCCAGAAGAAAGAAGCCCAAAGGCCATTCAAAGACTGTCCGAAGGTCAGATACCCTTGCGGGGGCTCTTCCCGACCCAAAGCGGATCATTTCTTAAGGCCCAAAAGGGCAGGTTCTTTTCGAGAAAGTGCCAAATAGAAAAGCCAAAGAAGGACCAAGGGGTGGCGCACTCGAAGATGTCAAATTTAAGATAGCGAACTAGCCGTTGAAAACATAGTGACGAGCGCATGAACGTCAATTTTAAAGCTCATGAAATAGCCGTTGATCCTTTGAATCTACAGACCCGAATTCATTCATAGGCTTTAAGGCCAAGGCCAGAAGAAAGTGATTAAAGAACAGAATAGCAAATTGAATCCAGGACCCGATTCAATTAACTAGAAAAGGAGGAACGATGAAGGAAGGATTAGATCGCCAGGTGGACATTAAAAGTTGCAAACTTTCAATAAGCATGACTTGTTTTCTTGCATTGAGAAAAACAAATGGGTAGATGCCCCTAATTTTTAGCCTATCTTCCTAACAGTTTTCAACGCAACATGATGTGTTATTGTTCTCGAGTCCTTCTTGAAGAGGATATATAAGGGACTCTCTTTTATTGTAAATATATCTTTTTTTGACAATCAGAATGAAACTCTGCCCAAATTGAAAGACATTTCTGAAACTTTGAGCTCAGTTTGTTGATCATATTTTGTTATTAGAATAAGAAAGCAAGTGAC
>JARHVA010002585.1:330000-402500 GCA_037957365.1 Torreya grandis | reverse complement strand
AGGAACAACCTCAACCAACAATCATGATTGCTAAGCGTGGAACCACTCTGCCTTTTTAGTCAAAGGATCTGGTGATCACCCACAAGACAAGTACATCAATTTCACCTTCCCTTTCTACTTCAAATTTGCAAACCAGCCCACCTCCCATCCCTCCTAAAACTTAGAAGGTTGAAGTACCTTTCTCTATACCTAGCTCAATTCAACCATTTGACATAATTGATCATGTCAAAAAGACAAAAATATAAATGTCTGAGTTTGAATATTTGCAGTCCAATCTTGATCAATTGAATTAGTTGGTCCAATATGTCAAAAACCAAACTATCCCTGTAAGACAAAAAGCTAAAAAGGTAACTCCTGATTCTCCAAAAATCACACCTATTCCAAATTATCTTGTCATTACTCCTCCAGCCGCTCCCAAAAAAATAGAACCTTTCTATGTTTCCCTGTTAATTAATGGCCACAAGCTGAGTAATTGTATTATAGTCGCATGCGCATCTGATAATGTCATTCCTATTAAAGTAGCTGAGTCTCTGGGTCTCACACTGACCAAGACATTTAGGAGATGTTTCTCCATGGAGAAAAATCAAGTACCATTGCTGGGGCAAATCAAAGATGCCCAATTTGCATTTACAGCCTTTCCAGACAAGAGAATCAAGATGACTGTCTTGGTGGCTGACGTTCCAACATCTTATGGAATTTTGCTTGGATAAATTTTTTGCAAGGACATGGGAGGAGAACTAAGCATGGATCTATTTGAAGTAAGGATCCCTGTACAAGGCATAATGAAGAGGTTACTCCCTGAAAAGTAAGCAAAATATGTGGTCACCCAGACATCAGCCCCTGAAGCTCAAATTCTTTTTGAATTTGTAGGTATGGGTAACTATTTTATATCTATAGACGAAGTGCATGAAACATCTGATATAATTCTTGAAAGGGTCAACTCAGAAATCAGTTCAACTAGAATAATAGAAGAACTAGTAGGCTACAATACAGATGAAGAAGGATCCTCCATCTCTGATGAAGGAAAGTCTAAAGAAAAATAAGTATCAGATGAGATATAGACTTTGGAATTTGATGATATATGTTCCTCTACCAGTTCAGGAGATGGGATTGTGTGGATTTCTCATCAAGGAGATATTTTTCTTTCATTTTACAAATTACAATTTAGCAACACTAATAATACAGATGAATATGAATCTCTGTTGCTTGGAATGAAGGCTGCTCAAGAAAAAGGCATCAAGTTTCTTCATGCCAAAGGGGATGCTGAATTAGTGGTTTGTCAAGTAAGAAATATTTACCAAACCAAGAATGAAAGATTACATCACTACCACAACCTAGTTTGGGACCAAATTAAAAGCTTTGATGCTTTCAACATTTTTGCCATACCCAGAGAGTCTAATGATAGAGCTGATGCACTTACTATTTCAGGAACTCTCTTAGTTCCTCATTCAAATTTCAAAGAAGACAGGTATACTATTGAGCTGGTCTATAGACCAAATGTTCTTGACAATGCTGATCATTGGCAAGTATTCAATGATGACCATCAAATCATTGCCTTCTTGGAACAAAAAAACAATTTTGAACAACCACATTTTGAAGGCAGTAAACCTCAAAAGTATTAATCAGCCTCTGAATCCAGTTTAGATATAAATAAAGAGTTCTTACAGATAAAAGGAAATAGAATTCCAAAAGCCTAGTTTCTGTTGAAAAGATGTTTGACAAGCATGATAGATTCATCAAACAACAACAGATAGACTCAAGTTTCTCACAGGGATTCGATCAAGTAAATTTGACTACTAAAAAAAATCCCAAGATGATTAACATTGGTAAGTGTTGCACCCCTGAAGAAAGATTCAAGTTCACCACTTTGCTCCATCAATATATGGATGTCTTAGCATATTATTATGAAGACCTGAAGTCTCTCAGACCTAATGAACTCCACCATGACATTCCTCTCAAGGCTGATTCAATGCCCTATAAGCAAAAATCCAGGCAGTACAATCTAAAAATATCAGGTACTATTCTATCTGAGATATAAAAAATGTTAAATTCTAAAATCATCTTCCCAATCCATCATTACATATGGATTGCAAATATAGTGCCTGTAAGGAAGAAGAATGGCAAAATTCACATTTGTGTAGATTTCAAGAATCTGAATCAAACATCTTTGAAAGATAATTATCCTGTCAATTATGGATCAAGTGCTTCAAACAGTGACAGGGTCAAAGATATTATAAATACTGGATGGCTTCTCAAGATATAATCAAGTTGAAGTTAGTGAAGCAGACCAACACAAGACTACATTCACCACACCTTGGGGTACATTTGGATATAGAAGAATGCCTTTTGGCTTGATAAATGTTGGTGCTACCTTTCAGAGAGCAATGGATCTGGCTTTCAAAAATGAGATTGATAAATTCATAGTGATATACCTTGATGACTTGAGTGTCTTTTAAAACATCGATCTGATCATGTATGCCACTTACAACAAGTGTTGGAGCGCTACCACCAGAATGGTATTTCTTTGAACCCTAAGAAGTCTATTTTTAGAGTAATAGAGGGGAAACTCCTTGGACACATTGTGTCAAAATAAGGCATAAAGATTGACTTAGACAGAGTCAAGTCTATTCAAGAGCTTAATTTGCCTACAAGTAAGAATGTTTTTCATTCTTTCTTCAGAAAGGTGAATTTCTTATGGAGGTTCATTCTTGAATTTGCTGAGAAGACTAGACACATTATGAACATGATGAAAGGGAAGACCATCTTTAGTTGGACTAAAGAAGGCAAGTCAGCATTTCAGAATATCAAGACTGCCATTACTCACACCCCAACCTTGGTTTGTCCAGATTACAATAAATATTTCATCATATACAGCTATGTGTCTGAACACACTCTTTCAGCAATTCTTATTCAAAAGGACAAGGAAGGTATGGAATCTCCTATCTCTTTCATGATTTTTCCTCTCAAAACCCATGAGATGAAGTATTCAAATGTAGAGAGGCATGTTTATGCATTGGTGAAAGCAGTCAAATATTTTTGCTTCTATATTCTAAATTCACACACTACTGCTTTAGTTCCTGACACTACAGTCAAGTCTATATTAACTCAGCAAGAGTTTGGCATGAAAAGAGGTAATTGGATTGCAAAGATCCAAGAGTTTGATCTAGACATCAAGCTGACAAAGCTAGTCAGAGGTAAAGGCCTATGCTAATTAATTGCTAACAACAAGCTAGAAGATACATAGCATGAAGAAGCTGAAGTGTAAGATACTCCAACAGTCCTTTTTGTTTCTACTGCCAATGAGTGGTATTCAGGTATCGCTCATTTCCTTACTTATGGTGAATGTCTTGCTCATTTGTCTTACAAAAAAGGAGGACTATCAAGTTGAAATTTTCCAATTTTGTCCTTTGGGACAACGGCTTGTACAAGAGAAGCATAGATGGAGTATTCTTTCACTGTGTAGACAAAGAGCAACAAAGCCAAATTTTGAAATATTTCCACAATCTATCCTATGGAGGACATTTTTCTACTTCTATGACTGCTCAAAAGATTATGTGAGCCAGGTATTACTGGCCAACTCTTTTCTAAGATGCATATAAGTGGGTGAAAAAATGTGAACTCTGTCAGCAATTTGTTGGAAGACCCAAGTTAGCTGCTATGCCTCTCAAGCCAGTGATCATAGAAGAACTTTTCTAGCTATGGGGGATTGATTTTATTGGGACAATAGACCTATCCTCAAGTGTTGGACATGATTATGTCCTTACAGCAACTGACTATTTCACCAAGTGGGTAGAAGCAATCCCAACTAAGCATGTTACTTCAAAAGTTGTATGCAACTTCTTTAAAGAGAATATCATTTCCAGGTTTGGAGTTCCAATCAAAATTGTTACTGATAATGCAGCTTGTTTCACCTCCCAAGCGATTACAAAATTCTATTTTCATTATAGAATTATACTCTCTCACTCTTTTGATTATTTTCCACAAGGGAATGGACAAGCTGAATCCAGTAATAAGAACCTGGTAACTATCATCGAGAAGCTAGCATATGACAATTAAAAAACATGGCATAAAGCATTGGCTAATGCTCTATGGGCAGATAGAATCACACCAAAGAAGGCAATTGGTATGTCTCCTTTTCAACTTCTTTATGGTATCAATGTTGAGATACAAATCACCTTATAATTGTCAGCCTTGAAATTAGCAAAGGCAATTGAAGATCAGACATATGAAAGCTCTCTTGATAAAAGAATCATGTGCCTGACTGAGCTAGAGGAACAAAGAACCATGGTGGTGGATAGAATTGCTTCTCATCAAATTTTGGTAAAGAAACTCTTTGATCAGAAGGCCAAAAATCATGATTTCTAGATTGGAGATCAAGTCCTGCTGTGGGACAAACGAAAAGAACCAAAAGGGATGCATGGAAATTTTGACTCCATTTGGAGAGGCCCATTTACAATTCATCAGCACATTGGTGAAAACAACTTTCTATTGAAATATCAAGATGGCACACTCTTTTCTCTGCCCCATAATGGGCAGCATCTAAAAGACTTCAACTCTTGAAGTATCAGATCATTGCATCTGTATATATGTATATTTGTATAGTTTTTAATTCTATTTTATTTTATTTGTTTCCTTTTTGATGCCTTTCATTTCTGGGTAAGCATGACTCTGTAGCCCAGTGGTGCACATGAAGACACTAGAGATTCTAGATTCTACTCCCTTCAATTTGTTTTACAATTGATAGAAGTTCCCCAACAGGAGCCAGCTATTGTTCCCCAAAAATATCACTCATTTTTGGGACAACATTTAAACTATTTTGGTCCTATAGACCAAAATTATCTCTTCCATTTTCAAAATTTGTCCTGGGCATTCAAATTCCTCATTTTTCAAGCTTCTCAAAAATATACAAACTCTGCAGGTAGGTTCATTTCTACAGGTTCAAAGGCTTCTACAGGCGGGTTCAATCAAAAGAATCAGTTTCCAACACTTGGTCATTTTTAGGATTGGTTCAATGCCCTTGTTAAATCAAAAATATCCATCAGCAACCATCTAAGCAAAGGAGGCTTGAACCGTTGAACCATTGAACCACTTTTGTTCAAAGGTTCAACAAGTTCAAAGTTTAATAGGTTTAATGCTTTCGATTCAACGGCGGGTTCAATCAAAGGAACAGTTCAAAGGTGGGTTCAATCAAGCGGTTCAACACTTTGTTTCACTCAATTGGTTCATTTGCTTTGTTTTAATGCTTTGGTTCATCCTTTTGGTCAATCAAATGGTTCATCAGTCAGTTCAAGGCTTTGTTTAAACCGTTGAACCAAAGCTTGGTTCAACGTCTTTTGGTTCAAAGACGGGTTCATTCAATTGAACCATCGACTTGAACCATCAGCTTGAACCATTTTGGTTCAAAGCTTGGTTTAACGGATTGGTTCAATGTTTGGTTCAACCAAGTGGTTCATTGACTCTAATTCATCGCCGATTGGTTCATTGCCTTGGTTCAACGAAGTGGTTCAACAGAGCGGTTCATTGACTTGGTTCAATAGAATGGTTCAATCAAATGGTTCAACGGCTTGGTTCAACCAAGTGGTTCACTCAGACGGTTCAAAGGAGTGGTTCAAATGCAAAAGATCAAAGAAGCCTCCCGAAGGACAAGTGCCCTTGCGGAGGGCACTTGGTCAACAAAAGTACCCGTCGTAAGGGTCATTTTCAAAGAAGGCCACAAAGGTAATTCTTTTAGATTTTTGTTTAAGGAATTCAAAAAAGAGGCTAAGGCAGACAAAGGCATAATTCCTTCAGACTTTTTGTCTGAAGGAATTCGAGAAAGAAGCTATGGGTAGAAAGCCCAAAAAAATTACAAGAAGGCAAACGAAATAATTCCATGGACTTTTTGTCTACGGGAAAATGCCAGCGGGAATTGTCCGTGGGAAAAGCCCAGGAAAAAGTCTATGGGAATGTCCACAAATACTCTAAGGAAAAGGCCGCCAAAGGACCCCGAAGGTTAGGTGCCCTTGCAGGGGACTCTCGGCTGCCAATTTGAAGGACACTTCCTTGAAGCTGAAGGGTCACCTTCCCTTTGGGAAGACATGAAACAAGAAATCTAAAGGAAGAACTCAGCTACCTACCAGAAGAAAGAAGCCTGAAGGCCATTCAAAGATTGCCTGAAGGGCAGATACCCTTGCAGGGGATCTTTTTAACCTAAAGCAAATCATTTCTTAAGGCCCAAAAGGGAAGGTTCTTTCTGATAAAGTGCCAAACAGAAAAGCCAAAGAAGGACCAAGGGGTGACGCACCCAAAGACGTCAAATTCAAGACAGCGAACTAGTTGTTGAAAACCTAGTGACAGGCGCACAAACGTCAATTTTAAAGCTCATGAAATAGCTGTTGATCCTTTGAATCTACAAACCCAAATCCATTCATAGGCTTTAAGGCCAAGGCCAGCAGAAAGCAATTAAAGAATAGAACAACAAATTGAATCTAAGACCCGATTCAATTAACCAAAAAAGGAAGAACGATGAAGGACGGATCAGATCGCCAGGTGGACATTGAAAGTTGCAAACTTTCAATAAGTGTGACTTGTTTCCCTACATTGAGAAAAAAAAATGGGTAGATGCCCCTAATTTCCAGCCTATCTTCCTAACAGTTTTTAACGCAACATGATGTGTTACTATTCCTGAGTCCTTGAAGAGGTTATATAAGAGACTCTCTTTTATTGTAAATCTATTTTTTTTATAATCAAAACAAACTCTACCCAAATTGAAAGGCATTTCTAAGACTTTGACCTTAGTTTGTTGATCATATTTTGTTATTGGAATAAGAAATCAAGTGACTTTTCAGACTTTGTGTTGTGATATCTTTATTGTTGGGGAAACTGTTCTAATGTTTTTTTCCTTGATATAGCTTATGTTCCTTTAATTCGACAAGTAGAATTACTGACAGTAGTCAAGAAGGTGTCCTAAAGAGTCAACTATGGAGAGACTTTGTGCCCCCCATAATTGCCTTTAGTGTGTTTTCTTTTCATTTCTATGTTAAGGACCTTGGGATGACTTTATGCCCTCATTGTCCTTCGTATCTTACTCTTGATAAATTCAAGTGGAGACTTTGTGCTGCATCTCAATTTGCTAGTTACTACGTTCTTTGTTAAATTTTGCATTTACTACTAGGAGTATTCTTGTGGTTTGCTGGATAGTACTTCTGAAAGAAGAGGAGTGTTGTCTATCATTTCCCTTGAGTTTTTCCTTTGATTTGCACACATCATCTCTGAAGAAAGAGAGATGGATGGTTTGTCCTACCCTTGATTATTATTTTTTATTTATATATATACATATACATACATACATACATACATACATACATACATACATACATACATACATACATACATACATACATACATACATACATATATATATATATATATATATATATATAGGGAACCTCCCCTTGATGAGATGAGAGATCAGTCCCCTTCTGATGTGGTAAACCTACACATTTGGATGACTAATCTTCCTACTTTGGCTGATCAGACCTATTTTGTTTATCAGTACGCTGATCGACAAAATATTCAACCAACAAAATTCATATTTTATTATTATTGTAATAATAATTTAAACCATTTTTTAATGTTACTTGTGTGCATTAAAAGTTTTTTATAATTAATCATTTGTTTTTGACATATTAACTTTTAGTGTACCACATTATTCTAGCTTTTATTTTGTTTTTATATATTTTTTATTATTGATTTTATTTATATAATTGTAGTAAGGTGATAACCAGGCATCAAGGAAGAGCATAAATGTTCACTTTTGATTGAAAATAGTATCTCTATTTATAACATAATTTTTTACATCTTTATTTCTACACAAAAATAGCGGAATCACAATCCAATACATCATAGTGGTCCCTAGCATCGAGAAATAGTTATTCACTTAAGCTAACAAAAGTTAAATATAACATTACTAATAAAAAATGATAATATAATTAGAGAAACACAATAAAGAGTTTATGACACACCAAAGCAATGATGCAAAAGACTAAACCACATTAACAATAAGAAAAGTAGGTGGTGATGGATTATCATTTAGCCTATCACCCCAATCCTTTCCACCAGTAGGTGGACCTACAGTATCAAGTACTAGTTCCCACCCATCATTAGACTTATCTTTATTTTATTTCTTTGTTAGGTCTTATCGAGAAGGTGAAATAAAAAGATCCATGGGATGTAACTTCCCTTCTTTCTATCCTCCCCATCCAATATGGTCTTGTAAAGTAAAACCACCACCAACACTATAATTGGTTGAGAGACTCTAAAAACATGAGGAAGAACTTCAACCCCTACTATACAAGCAATGTCTTCAGTTCATACCAAATCTATGACCATCAAAAGGTGAGCACCAATAAGGTGAATCTAGAGGATCCTGACTTACAGTACATGAGGTACTCCCCCGATGGTCCAATAAGTTGTGAAGGTGTTCCACTTCTAGTTGAATTTTCTTTGCTTGCACTTAAATCTATAATATAACATTGGATATGAAGTTAGCTCTATATGTAATGAAAAAACAATCATCCATAGTAATATTATTAAAAAATGCATTATTCCTTTCTTTCCATAAGTGAAAAAATGTTTTAGAACAAAACATATGTCAAATTTGGTTGCACTATGCAATTATTATTGATGAATCCACTAAAAATAATTTGGCACAATATGATGTATCTTTCAACCTTTCATATTTAATATATGATTCCACAATAAATTATTTAATTCAATAAGTAAGGTTTTCCAATGGGTCTCCTCCTAGGCCCAAATTATATATTCTTCATAAGTCATCTCACATGTCAAAAGAGGGAATATATTTCAACTATCTACTCAAGACTCTAGGACTCTAGATATCAATTTTATTTACTTTCCTATTAAAAAAACCATGGAGGTTTCTAGGTGAATTTATTTCAAAATGGTGGTAAATTAGTTTGGAAGTTGACTAATTGTGCAAGTAAATCAAGTGATAGAACAAGGTGAATCAAAGTTTTCTGAATAATTTTTTTCCTAAAAATAAATATGTATTACATATTTGGATTCCTCTTGAAAATTTATGATATTTAAAAAAAAACATTACAATCCTAGTCTGTATGCATAAGTTGTAGCATTCAAAAGCTAGCAAGTTGATAGTGCACTTGTAGAAGGACGTTTGTAAGTGCACTACTAACTCACCAGCTTTTGGAGGCCATAACTTGTGCATACGAACTCAGATAATGATTAATTTTTTGAAATTACATAATATTTTAAGAAGAATCTAAATATGTAATAATATTTAGGTTTTGGGTTCTTATTGATGTTGTTTTAGGTTGTATATGACTCACATAGAACTATAAATGATCATTTCAATGTGCCAACAACTGTCTGCATATGTTGATAGTCGTCATCATATGCAAATGGCTGTCGACATATGTAGATGCTCATCAAAAAATGAGTATGTTCATCTGCATGTGCAATGTCAACTTTATAGTTGTAGATGATTGATAGGAGATGTAGATGGTTGACACCAGATGCCAGTGCTAGAATAACATGTGAGATGAATGTACCCAAATTTCCTTTTGACTTACTGGTGAAAAAAATTATATGAATGCAATTTATTTTTAAAAATAGGTGAGATGACCCAATAATTAACTTGCATCTGAAAAATTTAGGCGATTCCATGTTGTTTAATACCTCAAAAAATCACCAAATGAGGATTTCTAAAACTAGAACATTCATGAATTAATGAAAAGTCACCCCTAAATTTTTTCCTTATAGATATATTCATATATGTTTTTCATCCTTTAGATAATGATAATTATGTGTTGTTTATTCCTAGACATCTTTAGTACATGAGGCTTGTTCCCACATTAGATACATTCAAGATATTTTCTTAACTTACTCTTTTATATTATAGTTCAAAGTTGTTTAGCCTTGAATTTTTGTCACTAAAAATTATATTTCAAAAAACATGAAAATTTTAACACACATTTAGAGACATAATAATTTACAAGGCCATCTTTGTATCACTATAAATATTAAGATTTGGCATAGATTCAAAGATGTTCAGAATGTGAAAAGGGATCACTCCGACACCTCCAACAAAACCAAATGTATCATTCTCAATTTATTCATTCTAAATATCAGTAGATTATTAATTGAGTGGGAAGTTATCCATATGTAAATGTTCTTTCCATCTTGCATAGTAGTGTTTTAGTTATGGCAGAAACTTTAGGAGTGAAAAATTTTGTTTATAGACACATGCCAAAGTGGGACATTGTATAGATACATAAAAGTGAATTTTTTTATTATTTTGTTTTCTATGTATGCATGCACACATATCAAAGTGGGGTATTCTATAGACACCTAAAAGTTGTTATTTAAATTTTTTTAGTCATAAAATTGTATTATTCTAGGATATGCATGTTTTTGTCTAGTATTTTTCTATATTAGGCTCTAGTGGCCTAATTTTATTGTGTTTATTGGCTCTATACTATCATTTTAATCCTATTTTTATGTCTCTTCATTCATCCTTGCATTTCATAATATTATTTTTAGTTTTTCCTAGAAACATACACTTTACATTTATGTGGCTGGGTCATTTTACCCTTCATTGGGTGCCTCAAGGATTAAGTCATTTTTTTATATTTATCCCATTGTGTATCATCATGAATTCTAATAGGGTATTAATTTAAATTTATGAGGTCTATAAATACACATGTGCATTTGTAAATTTAAGACATACATTGAATAAGTAAAAATAGTCAATTCAAATATTAAAAGTAGCCATATAAGGAAATCTAAATAACATTGAGAATTTAAAAATATATTTTACAATAAACCATGAATTGATTGTATACTTGAAAGTCTTGATAGATAAAAAAATACATCACACTGGACTCCCTAGCTGAATTAAATTTTACTTGCCATCTTGTTTGCAATATTGTATATTTTTTAGGGCCTTCATAAGTAGTTTGTTGTTAAATATATTGTTGACCCCTGAGCACAATTTCCAAAATAAATATTTTCCTTATCCATTATAGATTTATCTTCCTTATGAGTGTTTTAAAAATAACAATGTCTTAAAATATTTGCATGAAAATTTAGAAACGTAAACGAGGTTTTTGGATCCTTAGACATGACGAGCAATGTATGTATGTTTGTAATTTGAAAGGATTGTGTAGTGTATAATTATAGTTAATATAAATAATGAGTGTAAAATTACAATATGATGTTCAAATCATTGTGATTTTTCTAATTTCTCACCATTATTTCTTAAAAACTCCATTTTTTCTAAATAAGTATGTAAATTTTTCAAATTTACATAAAACATAAATAATTCTTTGGACATTCCTCTTATCAATTTGATTGAGTCTAATTTAAATTTTTTTAATGTCTAATTAAATTAATTTCATATCATATGCATAGATTATATTTTAATGCAAACCCCATTATCCTATTGAAAAAAAATGTCTAAATATCCATGTCCTGACTTTGAATTAATAAATTACACATTATTTTTGTATGAGGCTTAAATAATGCTTAATAAATATCTACATGTACACTAAATCTAAAATATGTAAGCAATAATATAATGGACAATTAATTAATTATGTTTATTTTCATATGAGGCTTAATTAATAATAAATAAATATCTATATGTGCACTAAGTATATAATATTGGAGAAGCATTATCATGGATAAAATTCAACGCTGAATAATAATAATAATAATAATAATAATAATAATAATAATAATAATAATAATAATAATAATAATAATAATAATAATAATAATAATTATTATTATTATTATTATTATTATTAGTATTATTATTATTATTATTATTATTATTATTATTTTAAATTACATGAAATATGACTATATAAAGACATGACCTCCTTTAATTATTAGGTTTTTATATGTCGATAGTTGGCCACATAAACATTGTATCTATTTCTTCCTTTCAATTTTTTGTACATTGCTCCTTCATGAATATAACCTCACTAAGCCATATTTTTATTGAAAAGTATGTATGTGTGTCTATATACTTACTTTTCAATAAAAAGATGGGTTAGTGAGGTCATATTGGTGAAGGAACAACATGTAAGAGTATGTTTGTTTATATAACTTGTATCATTCTTAGAGAAGACCCTGGAAGTGGAGGTCCTAGATTTAGCATTACAAGAGATGGAAGAGGATTTGGGAAGAAAGTGTCTTTTTGGAAAGTGTGTGGATTTCCTTGACTCAATTTTGGATATAGTCATTTGGGCCTATTCAATTTGGAATTCATGAGCTATTTTGGTCTTTTCTTTGCTCAATGTTGGATTCTTTTAGGTTACCTTTCAATGCTCCTCTGACAAAGATTTTGTCTCAACCTTAGGGCCTTGGTTTTTTGGGATCTTCTTCTACCTATGCCTCCTTTATTTAACCCAATGAAGGTGATTATTTTAGTGATTCCTATTTAGATAAGATTATATAACCTTTCTCCATTCTTGAGGAAAGAGTAAAACATCAAGATGTTAGTTAATAATGTGGCTCCTTTGTTAATTATTGGCCACTAAATTTTGACTAATTGTTGTTCCATTTTGGCATGTGGTGTGGAAGGATCAGTGTCCATTTTGATCCAAGTCTAGCATGGTATGGAAGGACCATGGCACTTAGCTGATAGGTGTAGAACTATTATGGTATAGAATTTGCTAGACACAGAAGGACAATGGTACAGGAGACCCAACATGAGAGGACCCAATTAAGAAGACAAGTAATGAGGGACTAACAAATAGAGGACTCTAAATAAAATTGGAAGACCAGGGTAGCGCATGAGAATTGAAGTGCATAGGAAGTGGAGTGTGAGGGATGTGGGAGCAATTAGAAGAATAATTCAAATTGGACACTTCGACCCTACTGATCAGATGTTTTGTACCAACTCGTGAGAAATGAAACACATGGCCACTAGAATATAGCATAGAGTGAGGATCTAGGAGTGCAATAACCTAAGTATATAGGAATAACTCATTTTAAGAGCCATGACTCTCAATTTTTTTAGACTTTGTGTGCCATCTATTCATATCATTTATAATTATGACAATTCATCAGGGCAAAACAAGTATAAATACCCTTGTTGTAATCACTTGGTATGGGTTTTTAGATAATATATAATAGATCCCTATTTTATAATTTACTAAACATATAATGGAAGATATCATTTATTTCATTATTGTGTTGTGAATGATGAAATGCACTAAGTATTAGCGAGGGATATTGTTTAGTTCTTTGTCTTGTTATTTACATATTTTTCTTTTCTAAGTCACTAATATTGATAATAATGATGATCATAATAATAATGGTAGCTACATCTGGGATAAGAAGGATAATAATAGTATATTTATGGTATTAAATAATCCTTTGAGAGTTGTATTAGAAAGGGTGAATAAACATATATCATTATGTTACAAAGCCTTTAGGAATTGGTCTTTCATTGCACACTTTAGGTGAGTGTGTGAGACTTAACTCTTACATGATAGGGCCAGCATGTTAGCTTGTTGAGAGAAAAATTTAGCACTAAAGTTGGAACTAGAAAAAAGAACCCAATATTTTGGTTCCATTATTGAGACCTGAAGAAATTGGATAAAAATCATGGGAAATGTTTGAGCACATTACACTAGAGAATATTAAAGAATTAGTTACTAGTATCGAAGAAAACTTTGTAGTTCCATATCTTGAACTAGGAATCTCTACACAATAGTGGGTAGAGTAAAATTTGTACAATTATATGTATGAAACATTCTTTTCTAAGGTCCTAATTTTCTTCCATGATTGGATCTTATTATATAGTCAAGGATTATCTAAAAATATTGTAAGAAGGAAACCCTAGACACTTGAACGGTAGAGGAGTTTAGCATGACTTGGAGTTCCCTGGACATGAGCAACTAACTTTTGGTGGAGAGGCATTCAAAATAGCTATATTTTGGAGTACAATGTGACCACTTATTCATGTCCTAAGGAAGTAAAATTCTAATTTCTACAAGAGATGAGGGGACACTATCTCTCATTATTTTCCTTCAAAATTAAGAAATTAACTATTGAACTTAGGTTCGAACCTAAACCCATGGAGGGCTAAATTTTATTTTGCATGAGCCACACATTTGGAAGAGGAGACTAGGGGTTGATTAAATATTGTGGGTTCAACATGGTGCAAGTCAGTGACCATTATGAAAATAGAAGTATGATGAAGCTCAATAGAGGATCATGGGAGTTAGCATCATAGGGAGAGACTGAGAAACCTTGAGGACTATTGTGAAGAGCTGTAGTTGGAAATTTAACTCTGCTTTGGTTAGTTTTTAGTATTCGATGGACATGCATTTGATAATGGAGTCATTGAACAAATTTTTTTAGAAGCCAAGCCTGCCAACCGACTCACTCAAGGAGAAGCCAGGTTGCTAGAATTGATATTTAATAAATTCTCCCCACTATTTTAATTTTAAAATAAATGCATAAACTCAAAAAGTCTGCTCCAAAGTGCAAATTTCTATGCCGAGTGATTTTCAAACACAGGTAAAGGAGGCTCATTCATAGATGGATTCTTTTTTATCATAATAAATATAATCTTAAATGGGTGGAAATGTGATATTTATATAATTTAATTGTTTTTTATTAAAAATATTACTTTTAAATTATATTTTATTATTATTGTGATAATAATTTTAAACCATTTTTTAATGTTATTTGTGTGTATTCAAAGTTTTTTATAATTAATCATTTGTTTTTGACATATTAACTTTTATTGTATCACATTGATCTAGTTTTTATTTTGTATTTATATTTTAAAATATTTATTTTATTTATATAATTGAAGTAAGGTGATAACAGGGCATCAAGAAAGAGCATAAATATTCAATTTTGATTGAAAAGTGTATATCTATTAATTACATAATTTTTACATCTTTATTTATACACAAAAATAGTGGAATCACACTTCAAAACATCATAGTGGTCCCTAGGATCGAGAAATAGTTATTCACTTAAGTTAACAAAAGTTAAATATAACATTACTTATTAAAAATGCATTTCAAATAAAAAATGATAATATAATTAGAGAAACATAATAAAGAGTTTATGACACACCAAAGCAATGATGCAAAAGACTAAGCCACATTAACAATAAGAAAATTAGGTGGTAATGGAGGATCATTTAGCTTATCATTCCAATCCCTACCATTAGTGGTGGCCCTGTGGTATCAAGTACTAGCTCCCACCCATCATTAGACTTATATTTACTTTATTTCTTTGTTAGGTCTTATCAAGAAGGTGAAATGACAAGATCCATAGGATGTAACTTCCCTTTTTTCTAACCTCCCCATACAATATGGTCTAGTAAAGTAAAACCACCACCAACACTATAAGTAGGCGAGAGACTCTAAAAACATGAGGAAGCACTTCAGCCCCTACTATAAAAGCAATTTCTTCAATTCATACCAAATCTATGACCCTCAAAGGGTGACCACCAATAAGGTGAATCTAGAGGATCTTGACTTATAGTACATGAAGCACTCCACCAATGATCCAATAAGTCGTGAAGGTGCTCCACTTCTAGTTGAATTTTCTTTGCCTACACTTAAATCTATAATATCACATTGGATATGAAGTTAGATCTATAAGTAATGAAAAAAATGTCATCCATAGTAATATTACTAAAAAATGCATTGTTCCTTTCTTTCCATAAGTGAAAAAAAAATTAGAATAAAAAATAAGTCAAATTTGGTTGCACTATGCAAGTATTATTGATGAATCCCTTAAAAATAATTTGGCACACTATGATGTATCTTTTAGCATTTCAAATTCAATATATGCTTCCACAATAACTTGTTTAATTCAATAAGTGAGGTTTTCCAATGGGTCTTCTCCTAGGCCCAAATTATATATTCTTCATAAGTTCATCTCACATCTCAAAAGAGGATATATATTTCAACTATCTACTCAAGACTCTAAGGCTCTAGATATCAATTTTAGTTAGTGGCATATTAAAAAAACCTTGGAGCTTTCTAGGTGAATTGATTTCAAAATAGTGGTAAATCATTTTGAAAGTTGACTAATTGTGCAAGAAAATAAAGTGATGGAACAAGGCAAATCAAGGTTTTTTAAATAAAAGAAATTTTTAAAAATAAATATGTATTACATATTTGGATTCCTATTGAGAATTTATGCTATTTAAAAAAATCATTGCAATCCCAATCCGTATGCAGAAGTTACATCGTTCAAAAACTAGAAAGTTGATAGTGCACTTGCAGAAGGCCATCTACAAGTCCAATATCAACTCACCAGCTTTTGGAGGCCATAACTTGTGCATATGGAATCAAATTGTGATGTTTTTTTTTCAAAATTGCATAATGTTTTGAGAAGAATCCAAATATGTAATAATATTTAGGTTTTAGGTTTTTATTGATGTTGTTTTAGGTTGTATACGATTGACATATAAATTTACATGATCTTTTCAATGTGCCAACGGCTATCTGCATATGTTGATGGTTTTCATCATATGTAAACAATTATCAACATATGTAGATGCCCATCAGGAAATGAAGATAATTATCTGCATGTGCAATGTCAACTCGCTAGCTGTAGATGATTGATAGGAGATGTAGATGGTTGACACTAGATGCTAGTGCTAGAATAACATGTGAGATGAATGTACTCAAATTGTCTTTGTGGTATTGGTAAAAAGCATTATATGAACACAATTTATTTTAAAAAGTAGGTGATATGACCCAAAAACTAACTTGTATCCCAAAAATTTAGGCGATTCCACATTGTTTAATACCCCAAAAAATTACCAAATGAGGATTTTTTAAACTAGAATATTTGTGAATTAACAAAAAAATACCACTAAATTTCTTCTTATAGATATATTCAAATATGTTTTTGATCCTTTAGATAATGATAATTATGTGGTGTTTATTTCTAGACATCTTCAGTACATGAAGCTTGTTCCCACATTGGATCATTTAAGATATTTTCTAAACTTACTCTTTTATATTATAGTTCAATGTTTTTTAGCCTTGAAGTTTTGTCATTGAAAATTGTATTCAAAAATCATGCAGAATTTAACACACATTTAGAGACACGTTAATTTACAAGGCCATCTTTGTATCACTATAAATATTAAGATTTGGCATAGATTCAAAGATGTTCGGAATGTAAAAACGGGTCACTCTCACACCTCCAAAAAAACAAAATGTATCATTTTAAATTTATTCCTTCTAAATCATAGCATATTATTGATTGAATGGGAATTTATCTATATGTAAATGTTCTTTGCAGCTTGCATAGTAGTGTTTGAGTTATGGTAGAAACTTTAGGAATGGAAACATGCCAAAGTGGGACATTATATAGACACATAAAAGTGAAGTTTTTTATTATTTTATTTTCTATGTATACATGCACACATATCAAAGTGGGGCATTATGTAGACACCTAAAAGTTTTTCTTTATATATTTAAGTCGTAAAATTGTATTATTCTAGGATGTGCATGTTTTTGTCTAGTATTTTTCCATATTAGGCTCTAGTGGCATATGTTTATTGTGTTTATTGGTTTTATCCTATCCTTTAACTCCATTTTTATGTCTCATGCCTCTTCATTCATCCACGCATTTCATAAGATTTTTGTGGTTTTTCCTAGAAACATACACTGTATATTTATGTGGCTAGGCCATTTTACCCTTCATTGGGTGCCTCAAGGATTAAGTACTTATTTTTTATCTTTATCCCATCATGTATCATCTTGAATTATAATAGGGTCTTAATTTAAATTTATGAGGTCTATAAATACACATTTGCATTTGTAAATTTAAGACATACATTGAATAAGTAAAAATAGTTAGTTAAAGAATTTAAAGTAGCCATATAAGGAAATCTGAGTAACATTTAGAATTTAAAAATATATTCTATAAGAAACCATTAATTTATTGTATAGTTGAATGTAATTATAGATAGAAAAAAATACATCACATTGGACTCCCTAGCTAAATTAAATTTTACTTGCCATCTTGTTTGTAATAGTGTATATTTTTTAGGGCCATGATAAGTAGTTTGTGCTTAAATATATTGTTGATCCCTAAGCACAATTTCCAAAATAAATATTTTCCTTATCCATTGTAGATTTATCTTCCTTATGATTGTTTGAATAAGAACAATGTCTTAAATATTTACATGAAATTTTAGAAACGTAAATGAGGTTTTTGGATCCTTAGACATGACGAGAAATTTATGTATGTTTGTAATTTGAAAGGATTGTGTAGTGTATAATTATAGTTACTATAAATATTGAGTGTAAAATTATAGTATGATGTTCAAATCATTGCAAATTTTCTAATTTCTTGCTATTATTTATTAAAAACTCTAATTTTTTTCTAAATAAGTATGTAATTTTTTCATATTTACATAAAACTTAAATAATTCTTTGGAAAATCCTCTTATTAATTTGATTGGATCTCATTTTAATGTTTTATGGATAATTAAATTAATTTCATATCATATGCATAGATTACATTTTAATGCAACACCCTTATCCTATTGATTAAAAATGTCTAAATATCCATGTCCTGTCTTTGAATTAATATATACACACTAAATCTAAAATATTGAAGTAATAATATCATGGAAAATTAATTAATTAATTATATTTATTTTTGTATGAGTCTTAATTAATAATAAATAAACATCTATTTGTGCACTATGTATATAATAATGGAGAAACAATATCATGGACAAAATTTAACACTAAAATTAAAAATAAAAATTACATGAAATATGACTATATAAAGACATGATCTCCTTTATTTATTAGGTTGTTACATGTTGATCATTTGCCAAATAGACATTGTATCTATTTCTTCCTTTAAATTTTTTGCACATTGCTCCTTCACGAATATAACCTCACTAATCCATAGTTTTATTGAAAATTATGTATGTGTGTCTATATACTTACTTTTAAATAAAAAGAGGGGTTAGTCAGGTCATATTGGTGAAAGAGAAACATGTAAGAGTATGTGTGTTTATATACCCTGTATCATTTTCAGAGAAGAACCTGGAAGTGGAGGTCCTAGATTTAGCATTACAAGAGATGGAAGAGGATTTGGGAAGAAAGTGTCTTTTCGGCAAGTGTGTGGGTTTCCTTGTTTTGATTCTAGATCTAGTCACTTGGGCCTATTCAATAGGGAACTCAAGAGCTACTCTAGTATTTTCTTTGCTTAGTGTTGGATTATTTCAGGTTACCTTTCAATGCTCCTCCGACAATGATTTTGTCTTGACCTCAGGGCCTTGGTTCTATGGGATCTTCTTCTACCCATGCCTCCTTTCTTTAACCCTATTAAGGTGATTATCTTAGTGGTTCCTATTTAGATAATATTATATAACCTTCCTCCATTCCTAAGGAAAGAGGAGAACATAGAGATGATAGTTTATAGTGTGGGCTCTTTTGTTAAGTGTTGGCCCCTAAATTTTGACTAAGCGTTCTTCCATTTTGTTACACGGTATGGAAGGATCAGTGTTCATTTTGATGCAAGTCTAGCATGGTATAGAAGGACCATGACACATAGATGATAGGCATAGAAGTTTCGTAGTACAGAACTTACCAGACACAGAAGGACAATGGTTTAGGAGACCCAGCATGAGAGGACCCAGTCAAGAAGATAAGTAATGAAGGACCCAAAAATAAAGGACTCAGAATAGAATCATAAGACTAGGGAAATTCATGAGAAGTAGAGCATATAAGAAGTAGATAATGAGGGATGTGGGAGAAGTTAGAATAACAATGCAAATGGGACACTTTAACCTTATTGATCATAGGTTTTGTACCAACATGTGAGGAATAAAACACATGGCCACTAGAATATAGTATAGAGCAAGGATCGAGGAGCATAAAAACATGAGTCTTCCTGAAGAAATCATTGTAAGATCCATGACTCTTAGTTTCTTTAGAGTTTGTGTGCCATTTATTCATGACATTTATAATTATGACACTTGGTTAGGGAAAAACAAGCATAAATACCCCTATTGTAATCACTTGCGATGATGGTTTTTTAGAGAATATATAATAGATCCCTATTCTGTAATTCACTAAGCATATAATGGAAGATATCATTTATTTCATTATTATTTTATGAATGATGAAATGCATTACGTATTAGTGAGGGATATGGTTTAGTTCTTTATCTTGTTAATTACATCCTTTTATTTTTTGAGTCACTACTATTAATAATAATGGTGATCATAGTAATAGTGGTAGTTACATTTGAGATAATAAGGATAATAATAGTATATTCATGGTATTTAACAATCCTTGAAGAGCTGTATTATGAAGGGTAAATAAATATATATCATTATGTTACAAATCCTTCAGGAACTAGTCTTTTGTTGCATACTTTGGGTGAGCATGTGAGAATTAACTCTCGCATGATAGGGCTAACATGCTAGCTTGCTGGGAGAAAACTTCAGCACTAAAGTTGGAACTAACAAAAAGAACCTAACATTTTTGTTCCATTTCCAAGACTCAAAGAAATTAGAGCATAATCATGGGAAAATGTTTGAGCACATTACATTAGATAATATTGAAGAATGGGTTACCAGTGTTGAAGACAACTTTTTATTTCCATATCTTAAACCAATAATAGCTACATGATAGTGGGCAGAGAAGAATATCTATAGTTATATATATGAAACATTCATTTCTGAGGTCTCAATTCTATTGCATGCTTAGATCTTCATGTATGTTCAAGTGTGATCCATAAATCTTGGAAGAAGTCAACCCTAACACTTGAATGGTAGAGGAGTCTAGCATGACTTGGAGTTCCCTTGATGTGAGTAGTTAACTTTTGGTGGGGAGGCATTCAGAACAACTACATTTTGGAGTACACTATGACCACCTTATCATGTCCTAAGGAAGTAAAATTCTAATTTCTATGAGAGATGAGGGGATGCTATCTCTCATTTTTTACCTTAAAAATTAATAAATTAATTGTTGACCTCAGGTAGGAAACTCTAACCATGGAGGGATAAATTTTCTTGTGTACGAGACACACATTTGAAAGGGGAGACTATGGGTTGATTAAATATTATGGTTCAACATGGTAGCAATTCAGCGATCATTATAGAAATGGAAGTATGATGAAGCTCAGTAAAGGATCATGGGAGTTAGCATCATAGGGAGAGATCGAGAATACTCAAGGAGTGTTATGAAGAGCTACAGGGAGACACACACACATGAGGGACCCATCACTTTCAAGCCACATTATTTGCCACTTCAATCCTACAAAGTAGAACCAAGATAAACTTCAAGAATCAAATAACTAAGTCTGAATCAACTAGGCTTCCCTACCATATTGCATAATCATGCCTTTGAGTCAGATAGAGTACATATACAAAATTGGGATGCAAACAGTATAGAGTCAGAAACTAAACCGATAAAGGAGATTGAAACTAGGCCATTAGATAATCATTCAGATTATATATTATCTTTCCCTCTATAAAGGGAGTTCTATGGCATAGATAGGAATGTCTGGTGGGTCTAGTACTTAACGCTAGAATACAAGCCCAAACTTGGGTAACCAACCCTCTACCATGCCTCTTCTTATGAACACTGCTACTAAAGGTTATAGAGGAGGATTAGGAGGAGGCACTAAAAGAAACAGACCCCCTCCTCAAGGAATAGGGGTTGGATCTTCCCATCATCCACATTTTCAACTAGCATAACCTACTATGGTCTAATATGAGATGACATTGCACTTACTTGAGTACCAAGGTGTAGAGAATGTAGTTGATCATCTCCACAAGTGAGAATTGATTTGGAGAGTGTATAGCATCATGTCTTCTGAATGAAAGGCTACAGAGTTTATAACCATGCTTTTAAAGTTCATGCACAAATGGTATTGAAAGTTTAACCCTCAACAAGTAGTAGTCGGCGATGACCAACTCAAAGTAGCCTTCCTGTACAATTTGACATTCTTGAGTTTTAGAAAGAAAGTATAGCATCACTAAAGGACATAAAGCAAGGACTTACATAAAGTGTATGTGAGTATGATGCATGATTTAAAACCTTGATTTCTAAATTATCATTTGAAATAAATACTACTTGACAAACACAATGGTTTGTGGGAGGATTATTGTTACCTTTTTGATGAAATCTATCACAAAGAACATTCACCAGCATGTGTGAGGCTCTAGAAGGTTCTCTCCACATTGAAGTGGTTAGGAGCATGGATACCAAGATTAGTCCTTTTATGGAGGCACATATAGCATTCATTACATCGTAACTTAAAAATTTGATAGAAAATAATGCACATGAGACATGTAGTGGTGATTGGTGTAGCAACTATGAAACTAAAGGGCATACAAGGAAAAACTACCCATGTAAGAACATCTATACGATACTAAAACAAACCTATTAGATATACCATGAATAACAAGATGTTCATTCTTATCCTTTTTTGCAATGGGCTATGAACACTAAGGTGTTGGAGTATTGTAATATTTATGATGCCTACACCTATGATACCAACGATTGTTGATTGATCAATGATATCCATGAAGCTCAAGTGTGCGACACATGCCAAACCTCAGTCACTAATACCCAAGACAATGGTGGATACCATGGGTGAGGGAGAGGGTGTGGATGATTTCCACCTATGACTTGCTACAAATGTGGGTTACCAAACCATTATCAGTGGGATTACCCAAAATACCCAATGTGTGCTTTCTGTAAAAAAGACCATCAATTGGAAGAGTGTCCAAATCTATATGCAGCCATCACTAAGGAGCATAATGAAAAGGGCACTAACATGATTTGAATAGACAAACCATAATGGTGTGTATTCCCAACCATCCCCATCATTAAAAAAGTAAATATTATGACTCAACTAATCTAATGGAAAAAGGTACAATGAGAAGAATTGTGAGATAGAAAGTACCTTGATGTTTAGTAGAAAAAGGATGTCCTTCAAGATACAATGGCACTTGTGAGAGAGATCCAAGGCAATATTTAATACCTCAAGGACAAGGATGTGATAAATCCCATTGTAGTGGGGGATAGACCCAGTTAGCTAATCTGATGGAAAAGGTACAATGAGAAGAATTGTGAGCTAGAAGGTACGTTGATGTTCAGTAGAAAAAGGATGTCCTTTGAGATACAATGGAACTTTTGAGAGAGCTCCAAGGCAAGATTTAATACCTCAAGGATAAGGATGTGATAAAGTCCATCAGAGTGAAAAAGGAAGTTGAACCTCAAACAGTGATGTGGGATAATTTCCATGAATTATGAAAGCGTATGATGGATGATGACATTGTTCCCTATCTAAGTACTTGGATTAAAGCTCAGGCCCACTTACAGAATGAAGTCTACCCTCACCTCAATTGGTAAAGTGAAGATCAATATTTAAATCCTAATCGATGTTAGGAAACTCTTAATTCCTCCACTCCACCAGAAGATGGAGAAATATTGGTTAATGTTGCCATTAATAGATGGGTAATCTAGGATATTTTAGAAGATACTGACATAGAAGTTAATGTTCTCACTAAAGATGCTTGGTGAAAAATGTCTAGTCTAGAACTACAACCATCACCTCATGTGTATCCATGGCTAATAAGACTTGCACTCACCCGATTGGAGTCCTCAAGAATGCCATAGTCAACATATTTAGAGTGTTAATCAAAGCAGATTTTGAGGTTTTGGAATAGGCTAAAGTGAAGATTACCCAACCCTATTGGGAAGGCATTGGTGCTATGCAAACCATGTATACAAGGGCTTAAAAAACAAATATATTAGTTTTGAGAACATCAATCAGTGTGTAGTAATACATTTAGACTAAGCACAAGGACCTCCTTATATTGAGCTTGTAAATATTGATGAAGACATTAGACACTTGTATAATGTTATATCCCAAAATGAGAAACATGATCCAAACCCATATGGTATTCTACATTGGATATATACCTAGTCAATATTTGATAATACAAGTAATGCATGTAATTATTGGGCCCATGGTGATTATGACTTCATTGGGAAACTATGTAGCACCATCAACAGCTGAGAGAACTTCCTACGCTCACTCCATAAACATCACAATTTCATTTACATCATGATTTTATCAATGCGAGGGCCAATGATGTGACCACTACTAGAAAGACTTAATGAATCCCCATGGTTCTAAGGATAAATGGAGTTATATGACTTTATCCAACATCTCTAAGAGTTATATGACATTGAGAATGACCAGATGAGGTCATTAGATCACATTTTTGATAGCACCACTACCAGATGGTGTTGAACTCATAAATAATGCCTCTTATATTAGGATCAAGTGTGAGCTACCCTCATATTTTATCATGATAATAATGTTAGGGGAACACTTAATTACAGTGCCATGAAAGCACATGAACCTCACATTGAGGCTTGTGAGACAATATGGTCATATAGGTACATGAACTCTATGGGACACTCTATGGGACTCTATGCCCATGGGTATGGGCATGGTATATTCATGAAGAGAGGCACATGGGTACTAGGTGTTGGTAGTTACTAAAGGAGAACATGATATCAGTGTTATCCTATTATTCACTAAGGATGGACTTACACTTCACTCTTCAAGCCATGTGTGAAGTAGTCATTGGAGACCCAAGTCCCCTAGAAGACCGCCTGTAGAACATCCATCAGGAATATGAGGAACCTTTACACTTATTTGATGAGCCTCCAACACCTCCAATTTTTTTGCCTACTTTATTTATTAATGAAGAATGATCTGAAGAGATTTCCCTGACAAAGCAAAAATTCATCTTCCAAGTAAATAAAGGTGAATGATCTACTTCACTCGATCCCTTGACTAACCATTTAGATGTACCTAAAAGTAATATTTCATGAGATATTTAGGATACAAGTTATCCAATGGATAACCCTTATCATGAGGCTATTCAAACTATTCAATTTAACAGTGATACAGAGCAAGAGCCAAAGATGGATACAATTAGAAATTATTGGACTGGCATAGAAATTTCAAATATTTTTGAGTTATTAAAAGAGTATCAGGATGTATTTATAAGGAATTACAGTGAAATTAAATGATTCCACCTATATCTATAAAAAATGCACACAAATATAATCAACGGTGTTCACTCCATGAAAAAATGACCATACAAGATGAACCCTAATCTTTGGGTACGAGTGAAAGAAGATATCTATAACATGCTCCACATTGGAGTAATTACTCCCATTACTAAATTTTAATGGGTTAGTCTCATGTTAATTAGTATAAAAAAGGATGGGCATAGCTATATCTATGTGGATTACCATGTCTTAAATGCATCCTGAGTGATAGATCCCTTCCCAACACCTTTCACAGAGGAAATCCTAAAAGGTGTTGTTAGTTGTGAAGTATACTCTTTTACAGATAGGTTTTTGGGGTACCATCAAGTCTAGATAGTTGATGAAGGCCAATCCAAGATAACTTTTGCTACTAAATGGGGTCTTTTGCCTATATTGTCATGCCTTTCAAGTTCGAAAATACCCCAAAAGTGTTTTCATAGATAGTAGTCAAGGCTTTTAAAGATTTTATTCACAAATTCCTCCAAGTTTAATTGGATGACTAAATGGTATATGGGTTGGTCAAGGACCGTTATTATAATCTAAGACTCATGCTTGAGCATTATTGGGTGTTGTAAATTTCCTTAAATTTGAAGAAGTACCTATTTGCAACACCTTTTTAGCATACTTCTTGGGTATATTATTTGAGAAGGACTCCTAGTGGACCTAGCCAAGGTCTCTATGATTCTCTATCTTCCAGCACGTAAGAGTCAATGTGAGGTCTGGACCTTCCTAAGATATACAATATATTATAGAAAGTTCATTTAGTGTTATGCCAAGATTTTTGCACCCCTAGAAGAACTTTTAAAGCACAATGAATAATTTATATAGACTAATTCTTGTACGGTAGTTTTTGAAACACTAAAAAAAAATGGTTACCATTCCTATCCTATAATTCCCTAATTGAAAAAATCCTTTCAATTTCCATGTTGATGCATTTGGCATGGTAGTTAGTGGATAATTACACAACCAGGTGAAGGACACATAGAGCACCTGATTTACTTTGTCAATAGGAAGTTGACACCAGACAAAAAGAATTATACCACCATAGATCACAAAGCTTTGTCTATGGTCTACGCTCTACAAAATTTTAAGTAATATCTTATATCCATTCCATTTACATTCTATATAGATCATGAGGCCTCAAAATATCTTGTCAACAAACTAGTACTACATAAGATAATTTGCTTATGGATTTTCCTATTCTAAGAATCCCAATTTTTTGTAGTAGTGAAGCCTAAGAAGACTAACTATGGACCTGATCATTTATCTCAAATCAAGACTAGAGAAGCCCCACATGCCATAGAAGATGATATTACTTATGTATAGATATTTTAAGTTGCTTGGGTACCTAAAGAACTGGAGGATATTATAGCATTTCTCAACACTAGTTACGCACCTAACTCTCTTACCACATAGGAGAAAAAGCAACTTGTGGTCCATGTCATGCCTTCTCAACTCATCATAGGAGATATTTATAAGATGGATTGAGATGAGGTGATTTGTCACTATGTAATATAACATGAGTGCCCTGAGGTACTACAAGAAGTTCATGAAGGTATTGCTAAAGCATACTATGCTAGAGAGGCTTTATCATGCAAGGTGTTGTTCATTGGACTCTAGTGCCCAGTTTTATTCAAAGATGCAAAGGTGTATGTTAGGAAATGTGATTTCTACTAGCACATAATAAAACCCAAAAGGAGAGATGTTATGCCCATGCAACCCATTCCTTCTTAGAAACCATTTAAAATGTGGGCTATTGATTTTATGGGGCCCATCACTCTAGTAGGATGATGAACAGACTCTCAATACATTATTGAATAAACTGAATACCTCACAGGCTAGGCTAAAGAAACACCAACAAAATACTATAATACAACAACTACCATGTAATTTATCGGAGAGAACATTATAACATGGTTTGTATGTCCCCTAAGCTTAACCAATGATCGTGAAACCCACTTCTTAAATGAGATGATTTACATCCTATTGGTTGAGTTCATGATTGTGCACCAAAATATAACACCATACAACTTGCAGGCCAATGGAACTATGGAAGCAGTTAATAAGATCCTTAGTACCATTTTAACAAAAAATTGCAATGTTGGCTAGACTAATTGGGATGATAGAGTATTTGTAGTACTCTAAGCCTACCAAACTACATATAAGTGCCTCAATAAAATCACACCATTTAACTTAGTGGATGGAAAGGATGTGGTTATGTTAGTAGAGTTCTTGGTCCTATCTCTCTTCATAATCCATATAGGAAAACTAGATGATGAGGTCTCTTTGAAATCTTGACTAGATGTGTTGATGAAACTAGATGAGACTTAGTTTCTCACCCATTAGAGTTAGGATGTCGAGAAGCACAAATAAAAATCATTACATGATCACCATCTAAAGAATGAAGTATTTTCTCCATGCATGAAATTTATGTTATATGAATCCATGTTCACATGCCACCCTAGGAAGCTTTGCATCCATTGGGATGGTCCATTCATAATACATAGAATTTAACCTACTAGGGCTTGTCGATTAAAATGAATGGATGGTCATTTCCTCCTAGGACATTATAATGGTAGTCATCTTTAGCCATATTGTGATTAATTTTAACAAAAAATTTATAGTCAATAAGGCTTATGTCCATTAGGTTAAAATTTATTGCTTTTAATAAAAGGTGTTACCTTTATGGTGCACATCTTTGTTTAATGTAATCTTGAGTTTTTGTACATAAAGTGTTTTCATGGAGGACCACAAACCCTTTTAGTGTGGGGTAAAGAATCATATATGTTAATGTAATAATGATAATTATGTAAGTTAAACAAGGCACGTAAGACATGTGGTCATGTAAGCACCAAAGGTGCGAAAGTCATCTAAGGCATGAAAGTCATCTAAGGCATGCAAGTGATCTAAGGAATGTGAGGCATTTAATGCACTTTCAAATCACTTTGAGAGATTGCCACCATTTTGAGTAACATCTATCTTCCACTCACAAAAAATGTGGGACACAATTGTCTTCCACTTCTAATAAATGCATGAGAAAGGATGGGCCATTAATTCATCAAGGTTAAGTTATGGTAAGAAGCATGTGAATAGGATGATGGGACAAAACTGTTAAGGCCTTAAATGATTAATATAAGGTTCAAAATATGAAATCCATTAAAATATTTGAATTAATGAATAGAAGTGATGGGGAGAGGGAAGGAATTAATGAAATTAATCCACCTGAAGATCCTATAAATAAGATTGATAAAGTCATTTTACACTTTACCTTGCGTTAATCTTCCAAGTGCTAAGAGCAAGCAATGAACCATAGAACTAGAGGCCATGAAAAAATAAAAATTATTATAGAATAGAAGTGTCTAAAAAGTTAGTGAATTCATGAAAGCTGTTACCTAGGAGAGAAGGGAGGTTGTTAAGTCTAGATTGGTGGATAGGAGTGGAAATCTTTAAAGTTGCAAGTGGCAGGGTTGCCACTGACAAAGTATGAATTTCGAGAGACAAAGTAAGTTAGTCTAACATCATGTATTATTTTAGGAATGTGGGACAACCATACATTAACCTTTGATCACCATGAAGGGTAATGCAACCTATGAAAAAGGCTAAAACACTTGAGAAGCTACCCACCATATCTGAGGAGAAAGAGGCGAGTAAAGGAGATGGGTTCACTATTAGAGAAGAAGATTTGAAGAACCAAGAGGAGAGACCAAAATAAGTGCAACACACAAAATAAGAAGGTGTAAATATGGTGAATAAATTAAATTAGGCATAGACATCATCTATGAATAACACCCCAACATCTCCCCCTCATCTTTATTAATAGAGGAGATGCAGTGCATAGTGTCGATCTTGTGTGCATACAACTGGGTCTCCAAGGTATCAACTATGACCATTTATTATTATAACCACCACTAAATTAGAAATTAAGTAGAGCTATATAATGACTACCAAGTCAAGACCACCAATACAAGAAATCAAGTGGTCTATGACGCATCCATTAAAAACCAATTGGACCAAATAGGTATTTTCCAACTTTTTGAATTACCATACTTTAGAAAACCTAAAGAGGAAGTACAATTCCTCCTCTAATGCATCCATGAGGGATAAATCTAATTTATTGGGTGTAACATGAATATCACCCCAAAAAGGACAAACAAAGTCATGGAACTCCAGTGCATAAGGATAAATGTGTTAGATGACTTAGCAGATATGGAGGAGATTCAGAAGACTACCACGTCACTCATGTACCAAAAGTAGGGCCATATGATGCACATCAAGAACCTACATGATCCCACCCTCAGATTCATAGCGCATATCATTTTTTCCAAGATTTAAGGGACTAATCAATGGAAGGAGGTATACATGGCCCACCTATACATTGTCCACTAAGTCTCTTAGGTATTGAAGTACAACTAAGCATGGTACATTATTTAAAAAATAACTAAGGATGCAGAGAAGACCCATAAGACACCCAAGTACAAGTTTCCTTGGGGGTAATCATTTTATTATTGTTCTTCGATGAGATCAGGGTGCCAAATTATAGGTCAAACTCATTAAAGTGGGTGTACCCTCCCACTCACAGGTCCCCCACAAAGCACTTCAAAGCATTCAATTATCCCTATCACATTACCCCATCATACAATATGAATTTGAGATATTGGTTGATAGGATGAAGGAAGCATCTAGGAATAAATGGTGGACACGCATTTGCATGAATCCATCATGAGAGATTTCATCATGTCTCAAATTACCATATGCCTTATCTATGTCATACTTCTTCAATTTTATCAACTAGATATATGATGTGTAGCCAATCAATTTATAGGTAGAATAGATCAATGTAGAGTGCCACACCCTTCAGAAAATGTATGTATATCTAGGCAAGAAGGCATTTGTGTAGAGGACAAAAATTGACTTAGTTGACAAAAGGTTAAGGATATATTAGTCAGAGATTATTTCAATAAATTATTCTATGTGCTACACCGTTGACAATAACCTCAAGACAAAGACCCCAAATAGGGGCTCCCCCAAGCACCACAGCCATGGAGGAAGCGGTAAGAGCTAAGCACCAGTTCAAGTGGGTAATAGGCCCAATAAAAATGGTAAAGGATGGTGAAGGTGAAACCCTCTAGATCCACTACTTCTTTCCCTTCTATGTCGCATCCACCTCATACTTCACCTTCACCACCTTTTCCATCTCTATTCCCTCCTCACACTTCATCACCTCTTACCTCATCTTCCCCTACTCATTTAACTCCTCCCCACTCACCTACCCCAGACCCTTTAACTCCTCAACCCAATCTTCCACCTTCTACACCTCCAGAACCACCTTCATCACTACCATCTCCAAGGACTACCATAGGGTCTACCCCACAACAACTTCCAAGGCAAGCAACCCAATAGGATACTTCTCATGTAAAAATCCATAGTTCAAGATCAGACTCTGAAAAGACTCAATCCCCAATATAGGAGGCTCCATCTAATGATCCCCAACTTGATGTTGGATAATCTAGTGAGATAGCCACAATAATACATCAAGAGGTTGAGCTCTAATAGGACCCCAACAAGAGGAAGGGGCTAGCTAAAGAACAATAGGAACAAAGAGATCCATCCATTATGAATGAATGTTACCAGTTTGATGTTAAGGACAAGGACCTCTATCTTTGGTCACAATTCCACCCCAAGGATGTGAATCTAGACATAAGGAAGTAGGTTCCCTTCCTTCTATAAATGTACAGTGAGGAGCTTTAGTTTGACATCTTGCTATATTTTTTTGGCTCAGATACTCTAAGACTATTGGACCTAATGAGGATTTATTTGCAAAGGCTCACCCTAATAATGGTTACAGCTCTATTTTTAAAATTGGTCATGGAAATGATATTCCAAAATATTTTTGCAGATTTTGATATGCACATAGTAGAGAGAAAGCATGACATGGTAGTGGATATGTACAATAATGTGATTGTAGAAAAGCAAGTGATCACCAAATAAGTGGCCTCCTTGAAGCAACAAATCCAAGAGGCCATCAAGGCTAACGTAATGTTTTTAAACCTTTTCAAAACAATTTTGATGGATGATCTGATGCTTGCAGATGGTGTAACACTAGATATGGATGCCATCGAGAAATTAGAGACCCTAGTTGAACTTTTACTCAAGAAACACAAGGAGTACCTCATGCCAAGAGATGAGGGGAGAGAAATAATTGAATAGTTCACCATGGAAGTTGACATTTACAAGCATGCCTTGGAGAGATTTGGGGAAGTTATCCCCATTTTGGATAACATTTTTTTGTAGCTTGCATGCCCAAATAAAGTCTTGGAGGTTTGGCTCCAAGCTAAAGAAATAAAGAGGTAACAAGTAGCTGATGTTTCCCTTTTAATAAAATACTACACTGAGTGTGTGAAGGCATTCAAGGACATTGAAATGATGGAAGAATCCATTAATAACCATCATCAACAAATAAATACAAGTGTTTCCACACTTTGAGGATAGGTTTATAATGAGGTCTCTATATTAGAAGACATTTAGAAGGATGTTAGCATAGCTCTGGACAAATTAGTGAAGAATACTGAACCTCTAACCCAACTTGAAGAGTTGAAAGAATCAAAATAGGCCATTGAGGGAATAACTATGCAGGTCCTCAAAGAGTTGTCCTATTGTGACAATCTATAAAATGAAATAGAATAAAAGGCCCCTAATTTTTTAGAAGATGTTAGTATGGCTTAGTTTGGGATGGACTAAGAGCATAGTGTGGGGTGATATTGGATCCTAAATTTTGACTAAATGTTGTTCCATTTTGACATGTGGTATGTAAGGATCACTATCCATTTTGATGCAAGTCTGACATTATATGGAAGGACCATGGTATGGGAGGACCATGGTGCTTAGCTGATAGGTGCAAAAGTGTCATGGCATGGAGCGTGCTAAATATGGAAAGATAATGGGGTAGAGGACCTATCATAAGAGGACCGAGTCAAGAAGATAAGTCATGAGGGACACAAGAATAGAGGACTCAAAATAAAAGTTGAAGACTAGGGGATTGAATGCTAAGTGGAGCATGAAGGATGTGGGAGTAGTTAAAAAAGTATTTCAAATAAGACACTTCAACCCTATTGATCAGAGGTTTTGTACTAACCTGCAAGGAATGAAACACATGGCTTCTAGAATATACCATAGAGTGAGGATCTAAGAGCATAAGAACTTGAGGCTATAGGAAGAACTCATTGTAAGAGCCATAACTCTCAGTTTATTGAGAGTCTATGTGCCATCTATTCATGACATTTATAATTATGAAAATTGGTTAGGGAAAAAAAGTATAAATACCCCTATTGTAATCATTTACAATGATGGATATTTAGAGAATATATAATAGATCCTTATTTTGTAATTCACTAAGCATATCATGTACGATATAAGTTATTACATTATTGTGTTATGAATGATGAAATGCACTAAGTATTAGTGAGGGATATGGTTTAGTTCTTTGTCTTGTTAGTTACATCTTTTTCTTTTTTACGTCACTACTATTGATAATAATGATGATCATAGTAATAATGGTAGTTACATCTGGCACAAGAAGGATAATAATAATATATTCATGGTATTGATTAATCCTTTAAGAGTTATATTATGAAGGGTGAATAAACATATATCAACATGTTACAAAGCCTTCAAAAATTGGTCTTTCATTGTGAACTTTGGGTGAGTGCGTGAGACTTCACTCTCGCGTGATAGGGCCAACGCACTAGCTTGTTGGGAGAAAAATTCAGCACCAAAGTTAGAACTAACAAAAAGAACCCAACATTAAACTTGATGTTAATTCCTTTGATCATAGATTTGTGAGGGCTTGTGCCATTGTGTATCTTTCCAAGACTATTTTTCATTTGATCAAACTAATTTATTCTCATGGGGCTTGGATTCAATACCTTAATTGTGAGGATCTCCCTTTTAGTTGTTTTCACAACAATTTGATTTAGTTGTTGTTTTATTATCATGCATAGAAATTACCAAAAGCACTGATTTGCTAAGAATGAATAATAAGGAAAATTTATTTCCTAAAAATACTACATCAATAATCCTTTATAGCTTTAATTTTCATCATATCTTTATCCTTTTAGGATGTCAAACTACAAGAGTGCAAAATATTTTATCCCATTTAATTATTTTAGGATAGACAATCATATCTATTGGGGGAACATTTTTACATTAAAATAGAATACCACAATATGAAGTACTTCTGGGAATAGTGTTAGGTTTCTGAAGCAACAAAAATTAATTACTAAATTTTTGGAATATGAGTATGAAATTCCATGCAAGAAGGCCATGGAGAAAGTGGTGGTAAAATGCCCTATCTCTCAAATTTACAAACCAAGGGACCTTATTTTTTTTGTCCTTAACAAATCCATATTGGATGCAAGAAGTCTAATAAGAGTGGTAAAAATATGCACATGCTCAATAGGTCATCCATCAGCTCACCATTGATGCTACAATTAATCTTGGTTACTCTTGAAAGGGATATTACCTGCACTATCAGATGTAATTTTTGCTTTCTACAAATTCAGCTCTTTAGGTTACATTGTTTCAAGAGATGCATGCTTCAACCTCAACAAGGTATTATGGATACTTAAATACATATGCATGAGTAAAAAAAACCTTAATCTAAGAAGGAATGAAATAGGATATCATAAAAATTATTGTAGAATGCGATACATGTGAGCATCACAAGGAAGATACCACTCATACCTTGAGTAGTATACATTTGTCACAAATCCTTACCCTAGTATGGATTGATATCTCCATGGATATGATTCATAGCTTCCCAAGTTATGTGGTAAATCGATGATCCTTGTGATAGTTGATCATCTCTCCAAATATGCTCATTTTTGTTCAATGATCCATTATGACATAAGTCTACATGGACCAAATTTTCTACCTCCAAGTTATTCCCTCTTGCATTGAGTTATGTAATCATGATCCCACCTTTAAAAATAACTAATACTAAAAATTATTTGAACTGAAAAGAATGCAACTAAAAATGAGCATAGTATAACACCCACAGACTGATGGTCAAATAGAAATTATCAACAAATGTTTTGATTCTTATTTTTTTGATATAAAATGAACATGCAAAAATCACTAATTATCATAGACACTTACAAGTTTTTCTTTAAAATTTTATAGTCATAAAGTTATATTATTCTAGAATATGCATGTTTTTGTCTATTGCTTTTCCATGTTAGGCTCTAGTGGCACTTTTCCTTGTGTTTATTGGCTCTATCATATTTTTTTACTCCTATTTTTATCTCTTATGCCTCTTCATTCCTCCACGTGTTTCATAGAGCTTTTACAAATTCTCCTATAAATATACACTTTACATTTATGTGGCTAAGCAATTTCCCCCTACATTTGGTGTCTCAAGGATTACAGGTCCTTTTGTTTTGATTTCTATCCCATTGTGTATCAGATTGCATTCCAATAGGGTCTTAATTTGAATTTAAGAGGTCTTTAAATACACATGTGCTTTGGTAAATTTAGGACATACATTGAATAGGTACAAGTAGTCAGTTTAATATTTTAAAGTAGGCATTCAATAATATAAATAAATATAAATACATTTAAAATTTACAAATGGATTCTATAAAAACATGCATTTATTGTATAGATGAAAGTCCTAATAGATAAAAAAATACATTACACTAGTGTTTAACCCTAAAATGAGTTCTCTATAGGTTGGGGTTACCTAGATGCTAATTAAAGGGGTACATAGAAATGACAATACACAAGGGTGATAATCTATAATAGGCCAATTGGGTGTTAAACTTAGATATAAACATACACTAATTTTTTTATACTGAGTTATAAGATAAATATAAAAAGTAAAACTAAACTATGTACGGAAATGACAAAGAACTAATATACATAGCTATTTATAATTCTAATATAATGATGGATCTAAAATAGGTGGGAAGTAGACAAGATGATAGTTATATAAGTTGCTAGATTATATATTAAGAGCCTCTAGAGATTTGGATATTAAAATTAGCGTGACATGGTTGCATCAATGCTATTGTCTTGGTTCAACAGAAGTGTCTTGTATAAAATACATAGTGGACAAGGATGTGACCACCTGGATGCTTCTAGATTTGTCTTTTCCTTTTTCTCTAGTGCATTCAGATCTAGGTCATGGACTATCACTCCTCATGAAATGTCAAAACCCTAATTCTTCATATTTATGGTGACTTTGGAAAAAATGGGTTAGTGGACACATAGTGTTGAGATGACCCCAAAGACCTCTCTTTTACTAAGTGCTACCTACATAACTAATAGTCTAGAGAGGGCCCCAGAACGATGAATTTCTCCCATATGTGCTGGCTTATGTGTAAACCATGCAATATATGCAAAGAAAGTACAGTAAAGACCTAGCTTGTAACTTGGTAAATTTGCTTCTTGGGCTTATACTTTATTAATTTAGACCTATATATGTGTTGTCCCTATGTCTGGACTACAAGTAGGAGAATATAGGGAAGCTTTGCTCAATTGAATGCTCTTTGGTATGAACACTAGGTATTTTATTATGTTGTTGGGGGATAAATAAATGAGGGTTGATCTGTTATTTATATCAATCCCTTTGGAAAATTAACCCATATTAAAGCACTTAGACCAACCATTATGATACATTTCATTTACAAAATACATGACTCTAGGGCACTAGACTCTTATGGTGAGTTAGGACACTAGCGTCAATGTTAGTGTTTATCCTGAACATTAGTGTGTATGGATCAGGAAAGTAGGTATGAGCCCAAAACTTGAAGAAGTGGAAGATAAGTACATTTTAAGCATTATGGGCAAGATATAAGGCTAGGGTCATTAACATAAGCCTGATCAGACTAATATATAGGCCAAAGGGCACAAGGTAGAGAAGATGTGAGACTTGCAGAAACGATAAAGGTCCAAAATTGAGAGGAATAACCAAGGTTTCAATTTCCCAAGTGTACAAGACCAAGTTTCTAGATTATCCATGAATATCATCTACAACTATACTCCCTAACTGAATTAAAAATTACCTATCATCTTGTTTGTAATATTGTATATTTTTTAGGGCCTTGATAAGTAGTTGGTGCTTAAATATATTTATGACCCCTGAGCACAATTAGTAGAACAAATATTTTCCTTATCCATTATAGATTTAACTTCTTTATGAGTGTTTGAATAAGAATAATGTCTCATGGATTTGTATCAAATTTTAGATATGCAAATGAGGTTTTTAGAGCCCTAAACATATTGAACAACTTATGCATGTTCATAATTTGAAAATATTATATACTGTATAATTATAGTTACTAAAAATGTTGAGTTTATAACTCTAATATGATATTTAGATTATTATGTTTTTTGTAATTCTCACTATTCTTTCTTAAAAACTTCAATTTTCTTCCTAAATAATTATGTAATTTTTTAAAATGTATTTAAAACTTAAATAATTCTTTGGACATTCCTCTTATTAATTTGATTGAGTCTAATTTTAATTTTTTATGTCTAATTAAATTTAAGTCCATATTATATGCAAAGATTAAATTTTAATTCAATACCCATCATCCCATTAAATAAAAACATGTAAATATCACTATTGACATTGAATTAATTAATTACATATTATTTTTGTATGACGCTTAATTAACATTAAATACATATCTATATGTAAACTAAATCTAAAATATTGAATAAATAATATCATGGATAATTAATTAATTATAGATAATTTTTGTACAAGGCTTAATTAATGCCTAAATAAATATCTATATGTGTACTAAGTATATAATATTGGAGAAGCAATATAATGGAATTTTTTTTATAGAAAACTTAAAAAACATAAAAAAATAAAAATAACATGAAATATGACTATATAAACACATGCATTCATCTCTTTCTCAATTTGTTACACATCGATCATATACACACACACACACACACACACACACACACACACACACACACACACACACACACACACACACACACACACACACACACACACACACACACACACACACACACACACATACATATACATATACATATACATATACATATATATACATATACATATATATACATATATATATATATATATATATATATATATATATATATATATATATATATATATATATATATATATATATATATATATATATATATATATATATATATATATATATATATATATATATATATATATATATACACACAGATATATATAGCTACATGTTGCTCCTTCACCAATATGGCATCACTAACCCATATTTATTCTTGCATGTATCTTTGTGTGTGTGTGTCTAGGGAGGGAGGGGGGCGGCATGGGGGCAGCAGGGCGGGCGATGCCTTGGTTATATTATCACATTTATTGAAAGTAATTAATTTTTTGGTTGTAATTAGTACATAGATTTTTAGGTTAGTTGGTTTCGAGTTATGTAAGTGGGAGTGTCATATTCTCTATCCAAATTCAAATTCTACATAGCGTACAAGGACTATATCTTGATTCCTTAGAATTAGATGGTAGGTGTGGGGTCCACCATAAAATTAAGTTATTTATATATTATATAACATCAAATTCGTTTGGGGAGGTATGGGCCTTATCATTGAAGTAAGATGAATGTGTGTTTTATAAAACCGCATTCAATTGGGTTAAAAATATATTTTTAAAAATTGTATAATAAGGTTGTTATCCTTCTTCATGTTTGAACATTTTACATAGTGCATACATATAATTTATCAGCTAACACAATTTGGAATAGAAAGTTAACAATTAAAGAAGTATAATAATTTATAATATTATAGTTCATATACATGACAAATTATTTCATATTTCACACATTGTTTTAGGTTTGAGAACTCTTAACACTTTTTTTGGTAAGGGTAAGTGATTTTGAAACTAGAGCTATCAAATAGAAGGGAGAGTTTTTACAAAGGTCAGATTTTGAAACTTGCATTGCAACATAACATGTGGTTTAGTCGCCAAAAGTGCCATCCTAATAAAGAAATATATGTGAACATAAAATCTAACTGAAGGCCATTTAAGAGAGAAACATGGAAAAAGGCAGAGAACTGAAAAGACAAAAGACATGACACATCAGTAACATAGCTAAAACTAGTCAATTATGAGCTAGTGAAAATGCAATGAATCAAAAGAACACTCCTTGACCACATTGGAAAATGCATCCCATGAAATAAATGCGAAGAAACCACAAATCAGATAAAATAATAATAATTTGCAAGTGGAGATCGACATTCATCTAGAAGGTAACTACTAAAATATCCTTTGGCATACATCTCTAATTAATTCTTTAGCTTCCCATCTTAGCATTTCTTCCTCATATCTTTATCCTCTCCATTTATCCGACACTCTTTAGTTAAACTTAAGAATCCCACCTCCAGATCTAGTAGATAAATGGAGCCTTGGATAAGCAAATTGATCCTCTAAAAAATCTTTCTCTGGAGTCCCTCCATTAATACCATCTGAATATGAAGGAGGAAAGGGCCCTTCCCTTGGAGGGTTTTATTTTTCCTTCACCAACACCTTCTCATGGGAAGCACCCAGAGGGTTGGAAGGGAGAGAAGGGGATGGAATAATAAATTGGGAAAAGAAAACACTATGGTTTTGTTATAAGAAGTCATCACCTGTACAACCCTCCTTTTTTCCAAAGTTGTGAACATGTGACCAATAAAGTTATGGTGAAAACCCATGAAAAGAAGGCCTTCAAAGTTGACAAATTGGGTCCAAGAGTCTCACTAAGATTGAACCACCTTAATAGAGGGAAAAAGATGCTTCCAAGGACAAGTCAATGAGCTCACAAACCCTCACAATTCTACGAAGATTGTAAAATTTGAGCCAAAAGGGAGAAATTGAAATGGCCTTCTTATCCACATCTAAGAAGGGGGACTAAGGGGAAAAGAAGAAGCCATGAATGCCCCAAAACCAAAGGCTAGACATCCTAACAAAGTGACAGTCCTCAAAGCATCTAGAAGTGACATATAAGAAACCTTTATTGAGAAGAGATAAGGAAGGGGAATAAATTGAACTCCACGTAGAGAAATCCCAACTGAACAACACAGTCTTGGATAGAGACATACCCATACATCTACCAAATAGATATGTGTTGCCTATGTTAGACTTCATCCCCAAAATAGATGACTCGGGGATAGAAAGAACAGGAGACTCGCTGATGAAGAAAATGGGAATGTCACCTACAAATAAGACTTGCTCACTGAAACTAGTCTGTGGTTGAAAAAGAACATCATCTGGTAGAGCCACTACCTTAGGGAGAGAGGTAGGGGCTTGTGAAACACTATGCGTCGAAACCAAATATGTAAGACTTGCTCGCTGAAACTAGTCTGTGGTTGAAAAAGAACATCATCTGGTAGAGCCACTACCTTAGGGAGAGAGGTAGGGGCTTCTGAAACACTATGCATCAAAACCAAATATGGAGAAATAGAGGGCGACGATGGAAGTAATAATGCGCAGAAATCAGAGCAACTATGGAATGGATTTGAGGAGCCTTTATAGCCCTGATACACCCAACATACCTCAGTAGTTGAAAATTTGACAATGAGGATGCATTGGATTTAACAACTTTCGAATATGATCTAGGGCGCTTAAGGAAATTGAATTTGGGGGTAATAAGGAAGCCCCTGATTAGACCATTATTGTGGACAACAAGATTCACACCGTCGTTAACCTTGTTTTTGTTGAGCCCTCTCAAAGGAACAATTGTTGGCATGGATATAGGGTTTGGCATCACCGAACCATCCTCATCTTTTCCATCTTGATCGTACTCATTTGGCACAGCTAATGCCGAAGCCTTTGACCCAAAAAAAATTGTGAAGGGATCCTAACAGTGACTGTGCTAACGTTTCGAGTTTGAGTTTGTCGTGCATTGTAACTTTCATCACAATGTGTATATCTGTGGAGAGTTTCGAAAATAAAGTAAAAGAAATCTAACTCGAAAACTCTTAACATAATTAAGATTATATTTTTGAATATGATTAACACAATAGAAATAGGGACCAGTGACTATGCAGCCCTTACGTCCACATATAGCTACATTTTGTACAAAGATCTAAGCAAGACAATCCAGTTTGCAAAATATGGACGGTGATCAGATCTTTCTATTTCGTATTCCGTTTGGCGAGGGATGTGTGCAATCATCTTCCTCTACAACTCCTACACAATAAGTTTATCTTCCTTCGCCACAACGTATGCTCGGGGAACATTTCCATACTTCTTACCGCTATATGAAATCTGAGGTCCGTTTAACTTAAAATATAAATACCCTGCCCATACACCCCTATGTGCTCTTTACATGAGAAGGCTTGTATTCAAGGTGTTTAACTTAAAAAATAAAAAATAATAAACTAATTTAAATAGGATTAAACATTATTTAATATTTAATCATTTGGGGGTATAAGTGAGGGTTAGCTTTGACTTAGTTATGAGAAGGAAAAGTGTCGCCATTATGCATGCACAGGTCTAGAAAGAGTAGAGTTTTGGGTGTCGCCATTGGAGAGGTAAGGTAGATCTACACCATCTGAGAGGTTTCAGCTACTTGAATACATGAAACCCGTCATGAGAGGATCACGTACAGGTTTTCAGAAATACATTTAGTCAATGGTGGTCAACATATCACAGCTTGAGTGGAGGATGACGTAAGTTGTATAGTATAGAGCAGGGTGTCAGAAACCAAAATGTAGTTTGTGAGACTTGAATACACCATCAATCACGCCGCAGGCTGCACAAGGCAACCGTCTCTCACAATATGAATCCTCTCAACGGTTCTAGAAGTTTCAAACCCTTTACCAAGCCAAAAATCTAGTCGATATATCCTCCTCTCAGCTTTGAAAAACTAAGCTTATACATGACAATAAAATACATGCAGAAGCCAATACCAACGATATGAATTTTTTTTTTAATTAATTCAAGAATATAGAATAGAAATCAAATAGAAAAACTGATGTTCATTACCAAAATTTAGAGCTCTGATATCATGTTAGAATTGACTAATAAGAGATCTTCTGGTATAATAAGCACACAAAAAGTTTGTAACAACCCTGCTTATATTTAGAAATATGCAAGAAAATGTGTAATAATTCCCTGATATATTAAATTGATCTTGCTTATCAATTGTTTGCTCTATTAAAATAACTTAGTGAAGAGGAATATAAAGGAGTAGGGGGAGTCAATTCATAAAAAACTCACGGTGGAACTAAGTGTAACTCACTGTAGAATTCATAGGTGAACTCACGGTCGCAGTCAGTTGAATTCTAGATCGAACTCTAAGTGGAACTCATCCTCTCACCCACTTAATCTTTTTATAACATCTAAGTAAATTGAATTTAAATGTGTATAGATAATCCATTCAATAAATAAATGGAATAATAAATATCCTACACCAACACACCCTCCTTCCCTTGCCCCTTGCACCTCTCCCCTCCCACCTTCTCCCATAAATGTAGCTTAGGTGGGTGGGAAAGAAAAAATGAGTTCCAACAACAAGCCTTGATGAAGAACTTACGTACAATAGAACTCTTAAAAAGTAGAATAAAAAAAGAAAATCGAGTGGCAAAAAAATCCCTTCTCCGTTGTTGCCCTTTGCCCACCAAAAGAGAGCCAAAGAAAAGAAAGTAGGATTAAAAAGCCCCACTCCAACATCAACAAAACTTTACACATTATATTTATTCAGAGCAGAAAAACAATCACATTAATGAAATACAACACAATACCAATATTATTGTCTATGTTGAAGCTCTATACATTTTTCAAGTTACAATAAAATTATTATCATAACTGAACCAGATCTATCGATTATAAAGCATTCAAACATATTAAACAAAACACAATAATATAAATGATAAAAATTATTTATAATTAATAATTTTTAATATATATATATATATATATATATATATATATATATAATTTATTGTGGAGATTTTTTTAATTCTTTTATTTTATATATATATATATATATATAAAATAAAAGAATTAAAAAAATCCCCACAATAAATTTTACTTTACAACTAGAAAACACCTATTTTTTACTCATTGAAAATTCTTATATAACTAAAAACTTGTTTCCTTAAAATATTTTCAAAAACTAAATATTATGTAAATTGGAAAAAGTAAATATCAAAAGACCAAAAATTGAAGGCTATATACCACCATAAAATTATCTCACACACTAAACATGAGGTGTCGCACAAGGCTTGACATGATATATTTCGTTCATGACTTGTCACGTAATTTCTCCTAATTTGGTAAAGCTAACGGACCGTTTTCAAGAGAACCAACCATGTTCCGTGTACTTAAGCTCTTCCTTAAGATTTGATGCGTTTAACTGATGTGATTGGTGGGCGTTTTGAGATTATTTTATTTGAAAGTCGCCACATTGCAAAATCTTTAGTCTAACATTAGAGGGAAAATCATCGTACGGACGATCCTCCACGTACATCAGTATTCCCAAATTGAGCAATATTTTGTAAACCGACTCTGCCAAAGTAGACTTTGCCGTCCCTTCCAACAAGGAGAATTGGTTGACACGTAACTACAAAGTAGCCACTACAGCCTGGAAGTATGGGCCTCCTGCGTTTCCTCTCTCAATAGTGGCGAAGAACAAAGAATTCATGGAGGATTCTCATTCCGAAATGGGCATGCAATTTAAGGAGGCCAAATTATCAAGAAGCTTCCACTTTGGGTTGGTGCATGGAGCATGCTTTGGGGGGTGGTGCTGGTATAAACTGGCACGCCTCCTTACCAAAGCAGGTCACACTGTCTCTTCCCTTGACATGGCCGGTGGAGGTATCCATCCTCGAGATGCAGACACCATTACAACATTACAGGAGTACAACCAGCCACTCACAGACTTCTTTTCCGTTCTTCCTTCCCAGGATAAGGTATCCATTTATTTGCATTCACGACTTTGAATATTTTACTGTGTATCAGCTCAAATTCACAACCATAACAGCATGTATCTATATATCTATAGGTGATATTGGTTGGCCACAGCGCTGGTGGATTCAATCTGAGTTTGAGTATGGAGCAGTTTCCACATAAGATTGCTGCAGCTGTATTCGTTGCTGCCTTCATGCTCCTCAGTGGAACAACTTTCTCTCATGGTTTGAACCAGGTTTTTATCCGCCCCCTCCTCTCCTACTACTTGTAAAAATATATTTCTATAAATTTAAATCTATCCGTACACTTCAATAGGTTATATCGAGAATTGGAAGCTTTGGAGACTCCACATTTCATTATGTCAAAGGGGAAGATAATCCACAAAACATCCGTCACGCTTGGCAAGCAATTTATACATGAATTCTTGTTACAGAATTCTAGCGATTCGGTAAATGACTTTAATATAATTGACTCGAATCATTGCTCGATGGGGCAAGTACAGTTGGTGATGGTTTAATTGATAATACGGCTTTCAATGCAGGATATAACGTTGACCGAATCGTTGCTGAGAAGGTTTCCTTTATGGCAAGAAGCTATTCATCATAGCATTGAAAACTATGGAAGCGTTCGTCGTGCGTACATTGTGGCGGAGGAGGATAATCTTGTTGTGGAGGAGTTACAGAGGAAGATAATCACAGACAATCCTCCCCATATGGTATACGAAATTGAAGGCTCCGACCACTGCACGTTCTTGCTGAGGTTCTTCTACGGATTGGGAGCACATTTATATGCGATTGCGAGTAACTGTCTGCAACTTTAATGTAATGAAAGTTTTGGACGTTTGTCATGTTTAGAAATCCCGAAAATGATCCTGGGTCGAGAAGGTCCTTATTTTGATGTATTCGAATGTCAAATCGTCATCATTTTTTATATATAATGTCAAATTGTCATCATTTTGAAGTTGGAGCCAGGTCACTATAATTGATATTTAATAAATTCTCCCTACAATTTTAATTTAAACTAAACGCATAAACTCAGAAAGTCCACTCAAAAATGCAAATTTCTACTCAGACTGGCGGTTGCAGTTTGATGGGTGAGGTGCTTGTAGTCTTCGTGGTGAGGTTGTATGGACAAATATGAATCGTTTCTTGAGTGGTTTTCAGACATAGGTAAAGGAGGTTCATTCCTAAATAGATTCATTTTAATCATAATAATTAAATATGATTTTATATGGATAGAAATGTGATATCTGAAATCATTTATATCTAAATAGGTTTTTAAAGGAGAATTGTTTTGTTAAGGTTTTATGGTTTGTGTTTTCTTATTTGTATTTTTAGTTCATTTTGTTCACATTGTTAGTTTTGTAGAATTTTTTAGGATGGTAGTGCATCAATTATGGATGATCAGTTCCTTTATTTATGATTTCCGTGTGCTCTATTGTATCTATCAATGCAAGGGTTGGAGCTAATGGCATCGAAATGAGCTCAAAAGTTTGTTTTGAAGGTCTACAACAAGGTAATCCCTTGACCGCCCTCCATTCTGGAGGTAAGTATTCATGTTGTAATTGTTGAACAATGTTGTAAATGGTACGAAAATTGTTTTTCTATTGCTTACTTTGTTGGCCAAATCCCCTTGTTGGGATTACCTTCATAACTAGCTCTGCAACCACTAGGATCATCTGGGCATCCACGTGTCCGAAATCTGAAACCTTACCAATGGTTTTTTCTTGGCATCCACGTATCCTTGTGAAGTCAAATGTTTGTTTCCTTCACAACCAACTTATGATTATGTCTACCTAGTCCTGTGAATTTAATGTCTCTGACAACGCTTCCCTTCGTCTAGGTCTAGGTTGAGCTTCCTAGTTTACCAGTTCATCGCTGGGCTTTCATACTCCAAATCATCACTCCCATAGGACATATTTTTATGATTAGACCAGATAGGTGGTTTTGCCCTTGCCCTAATAATTGGATTTGTGTGGAGGTCGGCCTCTCCAACGAGTTGAAGGAGTTAATACAAATTCAAGTCGAGGAGGCCTAGTGGTTGCAAAAGGTTGTTTACTTCAAACTTCCCAACACTTGATTCTGTTATCAGTCTTCATACCATTGCATCAAGGATTCTCCTTGCATGGGTCATCCTAAGCCTTCTCAGACCAAGAAGCCCAAACCAATATACTAAGGTAATGATTGGACCATAGTGTCCCCTAAAACGTCATTGGGACCTAAGACACAAAGCCCACCTTAAATGCCACCTTGGGATCATTTTTCTCAAGTTATCAAACCCTCTCAAGAGATTTATATGCCACCCCTTACCATTCTGATTCCTTCCAACGTGCAAAGCATTTCTCCAGTTTCCTAGAATACTAGGATGCTCGTGATTGAGGTTCTCTCAACTAGTAACTCCTCCTAGTAGTCTCACAACCCAAATCATGGGGGTGTAGTCTCTCCTAGAGAGGAACATGAAGCCAAATGCTACTCATTGCAGTCAATCAAACTTCATGCCCTCACCAGCACAACATATTTAAAGCATTGGCATATTTTGAGGATGGGTAAGGGAGATTCAAATGGATGACCCTTCACTATGAATGTGTTATCATGGAATGTTAGTGGTCTTACAGAGTTTAACTGAAAATACTCTATGTGTGCTATTTGTCATTAGATTATTTTTATAGATATTTTATCTGTAAAAAATTAAAGTTTTTGGCTTTCTCCTTCAGACATCTTTGTGAAGCAGTTGACATAACACCACCCACATCACCACCTTGCATGAGGTGGGTGTGGTAGTGCTTATATTTCAGTTGCCCCTAAGGTTTCCCCTAGAATTATTTCCATGGAGGAGGACCCATCACAATGTGGAGTCTGGATTATTCTTGACATTGATGGCCATCTATTTGGCATTTTCAACATCTATTCTCCCAATGATGGCCCTAACCTAGCCTATCAGAGCATTTTTTTTCTTTTTTTAGCATTGATGCCTAGCCTGTCAACATCCACTCTTGTATGATTTTTTCATACCACCCCTATTTCCTGCAAGGTAGAATGGACCTCAGGATAGTACAATGTGCTACATAGTCAATTTATCCTTAATGTTTTTATGTTGAGTCACATTAGAACAATCCAACTCATCGAGTGGATCTAAAACCTTGCCCCACACCCGCATATACCTCCATCTGGATTGAGTAATGGAATAAGGCCATTCTGCATACCACCTCCTTCTTTTGCCACCATGGTAAACATGTCCCCGAGATCTAAAATCACTCAAAATAGTCCACACTCAATGAGTTCAAATGGGTCTTCAGTTCCCTCAAGACTTATCCTTTCAACGTGTAGTTACAACGGCTTGCAACCTCTCTCAAATACCACCTTAAGGTGGAAAATAACCATGCAACTAGGGCCACCTAGATCTATGATCAACTGCACCAGCTAAAAAATTGTGACAACACCTCCAAGGACTTATTTAAAGTATTGAAATCTAATCAAGCTTGCGATAAAATTAAATCCATTCAAGTGGCTCAATCCCAGATTTATTTAAACATTACAAGCTAGTTTTTCAGACTTAGCCTTTCACAATTAAGCAATCCCAGGTGCTTTATAAATGTCTCAATCTGGTGTCTCACATGCTTAATCCAACCAATTAATGGATTTGTGATGCCCCTATTACCTTGTAGGAGTTCAAAGATGCTTTACATTACATGAATAATGATAAAGTCCCCAGCCTTAATAGCTTCCCATGCAAATTTCACAAAGCCACTTGGGAGTTTACTAAACTTGATTTACTGCAAGTCTAAAAAGAAGCCTTGCAGAATCAATCTCTTGGATACATGATCAATCAAGATAATATTAAATTTATTCCTAAAGTCAAAGATCCTTAGCTGCTTAGTAGTTAGAGGCTAATAACCTCGCTTAATGTTTCTTACAAAATTCTTGCCAAATCTTTCACCAACTGTGTCTGACTCATCTTACCTGCCATTATTAGACTAGAGCAAACATGATTCATTAGAGGGTGTTATATTTTAGATAGTTTTATTGTGTTCTTAGAAGGCATGGTTTGGGCGTGTTCCTCTCTTCAGAGAACTATTTTTCTTAAAGTAGACTTTGTAAAATCCTATGATAAGATTGAGTGGTAATTTAATCTTTCCATGCTCAAGGCTCTCAGCTTTGGCCCTTACTTCATTTATGCAGTGCAGTTTTTACTTCAAGATGCCTCTGTCTACTTTAGTTATAAATGGGCATAAAACTAAGGGGATTAAGTTCCAACCATCTATTCACCAAGGTTGTCCCCTAGCTATGGTATTTTATATGTTATTCATTGAAGCCTTGGGTTATCTCCTAGCTTTCATAACTTCTTAAGGGTTTTTCATGGCATTGTCTTTCCTGATCACACGTCCCATCTCATTAATAGACACTTTGAAGATGACACCTTCCTCACACTCAAAAAATAAGAAGCCACTTTTAATGAAGCTATCCAATGCCTTAACACTTTCTATTTGGCTTTCGGCTCTAGCCTTCAATGGAAGAAAACCTAGTGTATTCATCAAAGTATGATGTGTATGCCTAAGTGGATTTACAAGAATAATTGGAAATGGATTGCTTGGATGGAACAATTCAAGTTCTTGGGTATCCCCTCTGATTTTGCAAGTTTACAAGCTGAGCTTTGGCATTATGTCCTCAAATGGATTGAAAGAAAGATCATGTATTGGATTACTAATCCCCTATCTCTCGTAGACAAGTTCCATTTTTGCACCAAGATCCTAGGAACTATACATGTCTACTATACCTCATGTTGGGCTCCCTCTAAATCCTCTTATGATAATCTGGCTAAGCTCCTCATAGATTTCCTTATGTCTAATTCTAATTGGGTCCAGGGTTTTCATCAAGTGGTATGGCATATTTGCTACCTCCTTCATGATAAAAGTGGCATGGACATCATTGACACCTATCGACAAAGTATGACTCTATCTGCAAAGTTGGTTGTTCAGGCTGTTGAGGGCAATGAATCTTGGAAAATTCTTCTATGACATTGTAACTCTATGGGCTCTCCCTATGATAAAACCAGTTGGTAGTATATTGGCTTCCAATCCCTCCTCATCACTATTATTCCTATTAAGATATCTATGTCTTTTGTAGTCCAAAATTCTCTCTTCCCATTTGAACTATTAAGAGAGGATTTTTCTCTCCATCTTTAGACAAGCTCAATAGGCGATGGTGCATCTAGTCCTTTCCTAGGACTTAGCTTGCCCATCTGGATCATGTGTGGCACCTTGACTTGGAGCCCAAGCTAGCTCATTTCTTATGGTGTTTAATTTACCAAGGACTTCCCCTCAGTGAGAAGTTGTTCCATCTACACATTCTGTATCCCTTTATCTAGATTTCAAGAATCCAAAATATTTTGAACATCTATTTTGGTTTTATCTGAAAGTATAGTCTACTTGGCATTGGATTCATTCATTTATTCAATCTTATCACCTTGAACCTTTCTCTAGGCGACATGTGCTCTTTAGGGATTTTTTTCATTGGTCAGCCTCTATGGCCTTTTTTTAGTAATTGTTCTATGCTATTATTATTTTTTAGCTATGGAAATCTAGGAATAATGTTATTTTTAATCACGAGGCCTATGAAATTTTATTTTTTTATTAATGAAAAGGTTGATGTTATTTATCTAATTTATTTGTAGATTTAATCCCAAGTGGAAAAGATGGCTCTGGACCTCAACCATTTGTAGGATCTCCTCGATGATCGAGGGAGTGCCCCTTACACCATGAGTAGAGTTCTACCTTAAAACCCACCCCACAGTCCACCTCCTCCTTATCCTAGGAGGCACTGAAGTAGAAGTTGATATATAAGTAAGGGATACTTTTATCCTCACTCTCCCGTAAGTTGTGGTTGGAGTTCTCATTGACAATGTTGTTGTCCCTAGAAAATATCCCTCATTTTTAGGACAACATTTGAACTATTTTGGTCCTACAGACCAAAATCCTCTCTTCCCATTTCAAAATTTGTTTTGAGCATTCAAATTCCTCATTTTCCAAGCTTCTTAGAAATCTATGAACTCAGCAGTCTTGAATCTATGGACTCTGCAGACTTGAATCTACGGACTCTGCAGGAAGAAAATATATGGACTCTACAGGCCAAGTTCTACGGGCTTCACACGTTGATTTCTACGGACTCTGTAGGAAAGAAGCAAGCTCTCAACACTTAGGTGATTTCAAAGTTGGTTCAACGACAAGGTTCAACCAAAAGAGTTCATTGTCAAGCTTCTAAGCAAGGATTGAACCATTAAACCATTGAACTTTGAACCATTTTGGTTCAACAGTTTCAACAGGTTCAAAGGTTCAACATCAACAGCAAGAGTTAAGCACATTTTTCAAGGTTCAAAGTTTAACCACTTCAAGTTTCAATATCTTCAAAACACGTATCAAAGAGGAGAAGGCTTGAACCATTAAACTGTTGAACCATTATACCACTTTGGTTCAATGGTTCAAAGGGTTCAATGGTTCAACAGGTTCAACGACCAAGTGGTTCAACCAGTGTGATGAAGATCAAAGAGCTTAGAAAGAACAAGGAAGTGAAGGATAAAGGATGAACCAATGAACTAATTGAACCTTGAACTGAAAGAGTTCAAATTTCAATGGTTCATGGGTTTAAAGGTTCAAAGGCAGCCTCATCAAGGAAAGAAGCAACAAAAAGTTGGTTCAATCGGTTGGTTCACTCCGTAGGTTCAAGGGGCTACCCCAAAGCCAAAGGAACAAGTGCCCTTACGGAGGGCGGTGAACCAAGGCCAAGAACCCTTGTAGAGGGCAGCAAGAAAAAATAGACAAAGTGAACTCCTTCGAAAAAATGAACAAGGTAAAAGGCAAAGTAGAGCTTCAAAATTCCTTCAGACAGTTTGTCTGAAGTAATTCACCCAGGAAGAGAGCCCAAATAAAGCAAAGGAAAATCCTGACTGAAGAGAAAACCCTGTGGAAAAGTGCTCGATGGAAAAAGACAAAGTACAGTGAAATCTGCCACGTGTCCATTATAAAGCAGAGTGAAAGCTGCCACATGTCATCTTCTGCAGGACTCTCAAAAGGTTTCTAAAGCTTCTGTAAGTTAAGCAAAATACGTCACATGTCTTGTTATGACTCAGCGGAACGTGATAAGTGTTTGCATCCACATTCCCCTTTTGAAGTTGCTCAGGCAAGACGTGTCGTGGATTCCATTTTCCATAAGTTTATAATGAGTTTCATAATAGTGGAACTTGCCACTTGTCAAAGACCCAGAAAGGACTCCCTAAAGACTTAGACAAGAAGGGCTATAAAGGCCAAAGAAGAAACATGGATGATTCCAAAGGCAAGTTCAATTAAAGCAATGGTTCAACCAGAGAGCAAAGAAGTGCTTAAGTAGTGAAGAGAGGAGTGAGACCAAAGGACCATAAATATCTTTAAAAGAGTTATTTCTAGTAGGTGAAACAATGGATCAGGTAGACTTCTGAGTGCACCAAATCAAGGATGCAAGCCTATTTTACTTCCATGAATTAATGGCAAATTGGACAACTATGCAAACATCAGAGTTAGGACCAGACAGTCCATACCAAGGAAGAGATATTAGATGAATGGACACGCCATAGTTGAGGCAATGCACTGTTCCCAGCATGGTCCCTCTAGATAGAACTGAAGGCGCATTAAAGACTTTGACTGCAACATGGACCTTTTTCATGAAAAAAGTGCCCAAGTCTTTTTTGGAGCACTATATATTATAATCTCTCATTTGTTACAAGGGAGATCTTCTCGAATACAAAAGCAAAACTTTGCCCAAATTGAAAGGTGAATATTGAGACTTTGAGCTCAGATTGTATTTTATATTATTTTATCTGAATGAGAAAGCAAGTGATTCGCAGACTTTGTGCTCTATAGCTTGTATCATTTTAGGAGATTGTTCTTATGTCTGTCTTTTGAATGTGTTCTTGTTTATTTAATTTAACAAGTAGAGCTAGTGGAAGTGATAAGGAAGGTGTCCCGAAACTAGTTACTTTAAGACTTTGTGCTGACATAATTGTTTTCAATGCATGTTTTTCTTTTCTGTTTCCATGTAAAGGACCTTGGGATGACTTTGTGCCCCCATTGTTCTTCATACCTCACTTTAGGGTAGTCAAGGTGGAGACTTTGAGCTACATCTTAGATTTCTAGTTACTTTAGACTTGATTACTAGTCACTTATTACCAGAAAGAGTCTTGCTGTTTGCAAGAACAAGCACTTCTGAAAGAAGAGAAGTGCCTTCTATTACTTCACCAAGATTTCTACTCTCCAAGAAGGGATCTGGCTCTTGGTTGAAAGTTAATTTTGAAAGAAGAGAAGTACCTTCACCAATCACCCAGGATTTCCCCTCTATTTGTTAGCATCATCTTTGAAAGAAGAGAGATGGATGGTTTATCCCACCATTGTGTCTTACTTTCTGCTTATTTATATAGTATATAGCCTCCGTATGTTTAATAGGAACCTCCCCTTGATGAGAGGAGAGATTTGTCCCCTTTGGATGTGGTAAACCTGCAACATTGGATGACCAATCTCCCTATGCTATGGTGATAGGAACTATTTTGGTCACCAGTTAGCTGGCTGACAAAATATTCACCCAACAATTTTTGGCAACTCCACTGGGGATGAACGTATAGTTTTTGGTGACTCCACTGGGGACACAATAATTTTGTACAATTTGGAGCCTCAAGTTTCTAATTGAAACATCACCTATGTCTTACCCATTATCAGTATAACCTTATCCATGCATTCTACTGTGGAAGAACAAACTGCTCCAAAGCTTTCCCATTGTTAATTTTTCTTCCCTAGCCTCGCGCAATAGTTTTTGGCGACTCTGCTGGGGATGAACATGTAGTCTAAAGCCTCAAGATTCAGATTGAATTAGTTCCTTCCCTTATCCATTATACAAACTCTAGCAACTCCATTACGTGTCCTACCCATTATTCATTATAGCCTTACCATCTTCCTTCACCTCCGTTATTTTATCTGGTCTACAAAACCAGAGCTACTGGGAAAGAGTGCACAGTTTGAAGCCTCAAGCCTCAAGCTGAAGCTGAGCTAGTCCTTTTCCATTTTTGTTCTATAATCTGGCCACTCTACTTAAATTGTTATCCCTATTTTTCATAATTAAATCATGGCAGTTCGAGGCCCCTGGGGTAACTCTTTTGGCCCACTCAATTTGACTCCATCTCTGCATGATATTCCACATAGTTCAAGGAATAATTTCCCCAAATTCTTTGGTGATGGGAATTTTCACCCTGATGAACACATTGCAGCCTTTAGCATATATTGTGGTGTTATAGGGGTGGAATTTGAAGACATGATAGTTAGGCTTTTTGTGGAGACACTACAAGGTGCTACTGCAGACTGGTTTTACCATCTACAAGCTAGATCAGTGACTGACTGGGATACACTCAAAGCCAAGTTCAAAGCAAGGTTCAAGCCCACAGAAGATGCACATGCCTTGCTGGCCCAGCTCACTCAGATGAAGAAAGAGCCTCATGAGCCTATGAGAGATTTTATTGCTAGGTTCGACAACCTGAGGCATGGGATTCCCATGGTCACCCAGTCGATACCTCAGAACCTCAAATGCTTCTTCATCAACTCACAACTGCCTAAAGTGAGTTTTCTGCTAAGACGAGCTGGCCACATAGATCTTGTTATTACTCAGGACTTGGCTACTGAGGTAGAAGATGACTTTATCTTGGCAGGAAAGATAAAGGGAGACCCAAAAAAAGGCAAACCCTCTTCATCTTTTGAATACTCACCCACAGTCACCACTGACCCAATGGTATAAAAGCTAGCAAATGAATTGCTAGCCTTGAAAAGACAAATGGCACAAGGTATGTCTTCTGCTCCTCTATATAAATATATACCAAGGAGGACATTCCCTAATCAGCCATATCAAGGCAATGTTGCCAGAAGTCAAGGGCAACCAAATCGTCTTCCTCCCTCACAGAGGAACCTTGCCCTTAAAGCACCTCCAACCAACTTAGTAGTTGGATATCTGGAAATAGAACATGTTTCCTATTTCCAATCTAAGTTCGAGCAAGAAAATGGAACTGATCTCTTTAGGGAGGATCTAGAGGAATCAGCTGGCGACTCCCACATTAGTTTCTTGAATTTCTAGGATGAACCTAGAAGTGAAGGTGAAGCAGTTGAAGGATCATATGTAGTATTCACTAGGTTTGAGAATCAGTCAGCCCAGTAGGCTAACAAAGAGAAAACAAAGGAACGACCCCAACCGACAATTACAATTGCTGAGTAGAGAACCCCTCTTCCTTTCCAGTCAAAAGACTCAGTGATTTTCAAAGAAGTAAGTACATCAAACATCTCTACACCTTCTACTTCAAATTCACAGATCAGTCCTCCCCCTCCCAAAAACCAAAAGGATGAACTCCCATCCTCTCTACCAAGTCCATCTCAGTCATTTGCCATGATTGATCATGTCAAGAAATCCAAAATTCAAATGACTGAGTTTGAATCCCTACAAGCCAATCTTGAGCAGTTAAACATTGGTGAAGAGCTAGGTGTGGACTTATCTGAGGCAAAGATTGTGGTCACCCAAATGTTAGCCCCTACTGCTCAAATTCTATTTGAGCCTTTAGGCAGGGGTAATTACTCCTTAACCATAGAAGATGCTCATGTCTCAACTGATCAAAGTCTCGTGGCTGGCAATCTAGGATTTGATCCAAATCAGGCATCAAAATAATTAGTAGGGCATAGTACAAATCAAGAAGGATCTTCCATCTCTGACAAAGAGAAATCTAATAGAAGATCAACTTTTGATGATGCTTGGATCTTGGAATCTGATGGCAACAACTCTTACATAGCTAGATGTGGATCTCTATTGCTCGGATTGAAAATTGCTCAAGATGAAGAGATCAAACTCCTTCACACCAAAGGAGATGCTGAGCTGATGGTTTGTCAGGAGTTTGATGCTGACAATCAAAGCATGTACTGGACTGAACCAACAAAACAACAAGTTATGATGGTGGACCATACCACTATATTTCAAAGTTAGCAAAAGGAACTATTCACAGAGAGAGCAAGGAGTTATGGTTTTTAGTTTGAAGACCACATCTCGCCATGGGGCAAGAAGAAGAAAAGGCCAAGAGGAAGACACCAAAAATTAGTTTCCTAGTGGAGAGTTCCATTCGATCGTCACTGATTCTGGGGATAAAATGGTTTTCTGCTAGTTTATCAGGATGGAATGTCATTTTTATTGTCTCAAAATAGGCAGCGTCTGAATCACTTCAATTCTTGAAGTGTCAAATAAATTCACCTGTACATATGTACATTTGTATAGTCTTTGGTTTTGTTTTGTGCTTTTTATTTTTATTTTCATTTTTTGGAGCCTTTCTTTTTGGGTAACATAACTCCATAGCCCAATGGCACACTTCAAGGCACTGGAGATTTTGGTTTCTACTCCCCTCAGCTATTCCAAGTTTTCAACTAAAGAAAGTTCCACAACTAGAGCCAGATGTTGTCCCCCAAAAATATCCCTCATTTTTAAGACAACATTTGAACTATTTTGGTCCTACAAACCAAAGTCCTCTCTTCCCATTTCAAAATTTGTTTTGAGCATTCAAATTCCTCATTTTCCAAGCTTCTCAAAAATCTACAAACATTGCAGGCTTGAATCTACGGACTCTATAGGCTTGAATCTACAGACTCTGCAGGCTTGAATCTATGGACTCTGCAGGCTTAAATCTACGGACTCTATAGGAAGAAAATCTACAGACTCTGCAGGCCAAGTTCTATGGGCTTCATAGGTTGATTTCTATGGAATCTGTAGGAAATAAGCAAGCTCTCAACACTTAGGCAATTTCAAAGTTAGTTTGACGACAAGGTTCAACCAAAAGAGTTCATCGGCAAGCTTCTAAGCAAGGATTGAACCATTGAAGCGTTGAACCTTGAACCATTTTGGTTCAATGGGTTCAAAGTTTCAACATCACTAGCAAGAGTTAAGCGCATTTGTCAAGGTTCAAAGCTCAATTGCTTCAAGGTTCAACGGCTTCAAAACACTTATCAAAGAGGAGAAGGCTTGAACCATTGAACCGTTGAACCATTGAACCACTTTGGTTCAATGGTTCAACGGGTTCAATGGTTCAATAGGTTCAACGACCAAATGGTTCAACCAGTGGATGAAGATCAAAGAGCTTAGAAAGAAGAAAGAAGTGATGGACAAAGGATGAACCAATGAACCAAAAGAGTTCAAAGCTCAATGGTTCATGGGTTCAAAGGTTCAAAGGCGGCCTCAGTCAAGGAAAGAATTAGCAAAACATTGGTTCAATCAGTTGGTTCAATCAGTAGGTTCAAGGGGCTGCCCCAAAGGCAAAGGAACAAGTTCCCTTGTGGAGGGTGGTGAACCAAGGCCAAGAACCCTTGTAGAGGGCAGCAAGCAAAAATAGACAAAGTGAACTCCTTCAGAAAAATGAACAAGGCAAAAGGAAAAGTAGAGAGTCCTTCAGACAAATTGTCTGAAGGAATTCCTTTGGATATTTTGTCTAAAGGAATTCACCTGCAAAGAGAGCCTGAAAAAAGCAAAGGAAAAGCCCAACTAAAGAGAAAAGCCCATGGAAAAGTGCTCGATGGAAAAAGATAAAGTACAACAAAAGCTACCACATGTCCATTATAAAGTAGAGCAGAAGCCACCACGTGTCATCTTCCTTAGGACTCTCAAAAGGTTTCTAAAGCTTCTGTAAGTTAAACAGAATATGTCATGTGTCCTGTTATGACTCAGCAGAACGTGACAAGTGTTTGCATCTGTGTTCCCCTTTTGAAGTTGCTCAGGTACATGTCATGGATCCCATTTTTCATAAGTTTCTAATGAGATTCATAACAACGGAACTTGCCACTTGTCAAAGACGTAGAAAGGACCCCCTAAAGACTTAGACAAGAAGGGCTATAAAGGACAAAGAAGCAACTGGATGATTCCAAAGGCAAGTTCAATTAAAGTGATGGTTTAACCAAAGAGCAAAGAAGCGCTTAATTAGTGAAGAGAGGAGCGAGACCAAAGGACTAGAAATATCTTCAAAAGAGTTATTCTTAGTAGGTGAAACAGTGGATCAAGCAGACTTCTGAGTGCACCAAATCAAGGATGCAAGCCTATTTTTCTTCCATGAAGTAATGGAAAATTAGACAGCTATGTAGACATCAGAGAAAGGACCAGATATTCCATACCAAGGAAGAGACATTAGATGAATGGACATGCCATAGTTGAGGCAATGCACTATTCCCAACATGGTCCCTCTAGACAAAACTGAAGGTGCATTGAAGACGTTGACTGCAACATGGACCTTTTTCATGAAAACAAGCACCCAAGTATTTCTTAGAGTGCTATATATTTTAATCTCTCATTTGTTACAAGGGAGATCTTCCCGAATACAGAAGCAAAACTCTGCCCAAATTGAAAGGCAAATACTGAGACTTTGAGCTCAGATTGTATTTCATATTATTTTATCTAAATGAGAAAGCAAGTGATTCACAAACTTTTTGTTGTATAGCTTGTATCATTTTAGGAGATTGTTCTTATGTTTGTCTTCTGAATGTGTTCTTGTTTATTTAATTTAACAAGCAAATCTAGTGGAAGTGATAAGGAAGGTGTCCCGAAACCAGTTACTTTCAGACTTTGTGCTGACATAATTATTTTCAGTGTGTGTTTTTCTTTTTTGTTTCTGTGTAAAGGACCTTGGGAAGACTTTGTGCCCCCATTGTTCTTTGTACCTCACTCTAGGGTAGTCAAGGTGGAGACTTTGAGCTACATCTTATATTGCTGGTTACTTTGGACCCGATTACCAATCACTTTTTACCAGAAAGAGTCCTATAGTTTGCAAGAACAAGCACTTCTAAAAGAAGAGAAGTGCCTTCTGTTGCTTCACTAGGATTTCTACTCTCCAAGAAGGGATCTGGCTCTTGGCTGAAAGTTACTTCTGAAAGAAGAGAAGTACCTTCACCAATCACCCAGGATTTCTCCTCTATTTGTTAGCATCATCTTTAAAAGAAGAGAGATGGATGGTTTATCCCACCCTTGTGTCTTATTTTCTGCTTATTTATATAGTATATCACCTCCCTATATTTAATAGGGAACCTCCCCTTGATGAGAGGAGATATTTGTCCCCTTTGGATGTGGTAAACCTACAACATTGGACAACCAATCTCCCTATTCTGTGGTGATAGGAACTATTTTGGTCACCAGTTAGCTGGCTGACAAAATATTCACCCAACAAATGTCATGGCAGTCCTTCACATTCTCTGAGAAGCACTATTGTTCCTACTCAACCAATTGATGGTTGGCCTGTCACTTTTCATGATGAGAACCTAGATGGCTAGAATGTTCAAGGATGCTTAACATGGGACCTCTTATTTGGTCATTGTTTATGAAGGATGATCCTCCACCTCTGCCTCTTGGGATAATGACCTGTATATAAAAATTCTACTTTATGGTTATTTTTATTTGCTTGGGTTGTGCCTTGACCTACTAATTTTGTTATTTTGGAATGGGATATGTCCTCTAGCAAGGAGATTGAGATGTGATTTTTTTGGCTACTTTACTTTGTAACCTTCTGTAATTAAACTTTTTTGTCAATATAATGTGAATTGTTCTAATAGTAATTGTGATATCTATACAATTTTTTAAATTTTATTTTGATATTAGTATTGTAATAATAATTTTAAACCACTTTTTAATGTCACTCAGGTGCATTCAAACTTTATCGTAACTTATTACTTGTATTTAAAAGATTAATCCTTATTGTATCACATTATTCTAGCTTTTATCTCGTTTTAATATTTCTCATTATTGATTTTATTTATATAGATATAGTAAGGTGATAACAGATCATCAAGGAAGAGCATCAATGTTCAATATTGATTGAAAATTGTATCTCTATCAATAACATAATTTTTTACATCTTTATTTATAGAAAACATTAGTGGAAGAAATCACACTCCAATACATCGTAGTGATCTCTAGGATTGAGAAATAGTTATATACTTAAGTTAACAAAAGTTAAATATAACATTATTAATAAAAAAAATGTATTTCAAATAAAAAATGATTACATAATTAGAGAAAAATAATCAATGCTTTATGACACACCAAAGTAGTGATGGAAAAGTCTAAGACACATTAACAATAAGAAAAGTAAGTGGTTATGGAGGATCATCTAGCTTGTCACCCCAACCCTTGCCACTAGTAGGTGAACCCACAGTATCAGGTACTAGCTCCCACCCATCATTAGACTTGTCTTTATTTTATTTATTTGTTAGGTCTTACTTATATGGTGAAATAAAAAGATCCATGGGATGAAACTCCCTTATTGTTAACCTCCAAATCTAATATAGTCTAGTAAATTAAAACCACCACCAACACTATAATTAGGTGAGAGACTTTGAAAAGATGAGGAAGCACTTCAACCCCTATTATACAAGTAGTGTCTTCTATTCACATCAAAGCCATGATCATAAAAAGGTGACCACCCATAAGGTGAATCTAAAAGATCATTACTTACAATACATGTGACACTCCCTCGATGGTCCAATAAGTTGCGAAGGTGCTCCACTTCTAGATAAACATTCTCTGCCTACACTTAAACTTGTGATATCACTTTGGATATGATGTTAGCTTTGTAAGTAACTGAAATAATATCATCCATATTAATATTTAAAAAAATGCATTGTTCTTTCTTTCCATACGTGAATAAATATTTTATAAAAAAACATGCCAAATTTGGTTGTACTATGCAAGTATTAATGACGAATCCCTTAAAATAATTTGGCACACTATGATATATATTTTAGCCCTTCACATTTAATATATGCATTCACAATAGCATATTTAATGCAGTAAGTGAGGTTGTCTAATGGGTCTCCTCTGAGGCCCAAATTATATATTCTTAGGTAAGTACACCAAATTTGGGGATAAAAAAAGGCCTACCCGTGGACATGATTTTTCTAAAATTTTAGAAATGTGAACTTTTGTATATAAGTTGAGATGGATAAACTCAAAATTTGAAGATGGAATAAAAACATGAATTGTAGAATTTTGAGCCTATTTTTCAAAAAGAAACATTTGTTGAGAAATGGTTAAGTATAAATAGGTTAAACATTTAAAATTTGAATAGGACCTCCTATTTTTTTTACAGAAAACATACTAGATAAATGGTCATGTGGCCCACCATTTTTTGAGCATTGTTAGATATTGTTTGAAACCCTTTGGTGAATATTTAGATAAGATCTTTTAGTGTGTAACAAACTTTTTTTTATATCTTTTTTTGATGAATATTTTTTTAATTAATTTTTCAATTAATTAGATCTTGAGAACTGACAAAATTATGGGTAGTTGGTCATGTGGCCCTCCCTAACTACCTCAAGAAAAATGACAATTGTTTTTTTTTGAATCTATAGAATTAGGTCTAGTTTATTACCATATGATTTTTTTGCAATTGGAAAAATGAAAAACAAATTAGATCAACATGAATACGCATGTATATGTGTGGCATGTATTGGCCTAAAAAAGGTGTAGTTAAAAATAAATATAGTTTAAACCCTTAAAATTGCTCAAAAATTATAAAAACATATATTTCGAAAGAGGACAATGCGCTCATTATGATGGTAATAATTTTTCAAAAATTTATGTTGAAATCCAAAGGGTATTTGGCAATTTAAGTTGAAATTTAATGGTTTTTCTCAAAAATCTTGGTCTCAATTGTAGATGCACAGTCACAAGGCTTGGGCTTAGAAATCTAAGCCATATATGAGCCTAAAGGTACAATTTTCAATTCAAATTCAAATAACATGTATGCATTATATAGTGTATTATACAACATGTACACATTACTTTGTTATAGGACCAAAACCATCTCCATGAGCATGTGGGAGTTTCAAGTGAAGCCAACTTTGGCCATAAGCTTATATTTACTACTCTAAATGTTAAGTATAAGTTTACACTTTAAATTTATTTTAGTAAATATAAGAAGTTAGGGTCACTTATCATCTGATAGACTTGGTATCATAGTTACACACCTTATGATGTGGAAAATAGTTTTTCAAAATCCAATCAAGGTAATATTTAGTCACTTTTAGGGTATAAGTATTAAACCTAGGGATCTTAGGACATAACTTTTGCAATTGATATCCATTTTTAGTAAACATATAGTCATTTTTTTAGGTTTTTTTACCTTTTAAATTGATTCTTAACATTTTTAGGAGTTTTATGTTTGTCAAAATTAAAGTTTTCAAACCACTCACTTTCATGTTGATGCAAAGTGGTGTTATTGGGGTAGCATAGGTCACATTGATGACAAACACACATCAAACAACTACTTTACATGTTAATTTCACTTGATCATCATCCCTCCCTCATCCTTGATCACTTCCTACTCATCCCTCATTACCCCTAATCACTTTGTCATAAATTTTGGGTATCCCTAATCACTCCATCATTGACCCTCACTATCCCTAGTTATCTCTAATCACTCCCTTATCATCCATAATCACTCCTCCATTGACCCTCACTATCCCTCATCATCCCTAATTGATCCCTCCCCATCCTTCATAGTCCCTAATCACTCTTTACTCATCCCTCATCATATCTAATCACTTCATCATCCCTATTCACTCCCTCCTCATCCCTCCTCATCCCTCACCACTCCTTCATTGACCTTAATTGTCTCTTTCATTGATTATCATCATACCTCACCATCCCTAATCACTCACTTCTCATCCCTCATAATATATAATCAATCTATCTTCATCCCTCATCATCATTAATCACTCCCTCATTGACCCTCACCATCCCTCACCATCCTTCAGCACTCCATCATTGACCCTCAACATCCCTTACCATCCCTAATCACTCCTTCATCATTTGGCATAAGTATATAATCTAAAGATATGTTTGATTCCAATCATATGTTGTTTAATCCATTATAATAAAAACTAACTCTTTTCTAGGACTTGTGTTATCAATACCCATTTTTGATAGTCAATTTTATTACTGAATAAATTGGATGATCTTCCAAATTTATAGTCAAGTAACATAAGTATTAATACAAAAGAAAGTATAAATTTTAGTTCATTGAATTATCTTTGTTTTGACATTGACAAAATGAATCTTTATTCGATTCCACCTTTGGTAGTTTGGTTCAAAAGATAAATATTAAACATAAATCTCTTGTATAATTTTCTAATTCTGAGAAGATTTGAATCAAATGCAAAGTTATTTAGCATTTCCCATTCTTATATGAATTGAATCTTTGTTAGGTTCACACATATACTCCTTGTGTGTGTAATGTGTCCTAAATATTTTATTTGTTGCATGAAAAATGAACATTTATTCATGTTATCAAAAAAATATTTTTCTACAAAATGTGAAACACTAGTTCAACATGGTGTAGATGTTCATCCCATGTTTTCTAGAGATTAAGATGTCATCAAGGTAGATTTTTAAAATGACATAGGTAAAGGGCCTAAGGATGTCATTAAATATCTTGAAATGAATAAATTCATTATATGAATTAACCTAAAAGGCATAATCAACTAGTCAATCAATCTTTCCTTTGTTTTTAAGACTATATTCCAAATGTATAGAGATTTAACATGAATATGATGATACCCAAACTTAAGATCAATTTTGGAAAAGACTTTTACATGATGGATATGATATAAAAATGCCTTAATATTTAAATGTTGATAATAGTTCTTCAATTTAATCTTGTTAATATTTTTTTAATTGATTTATAACTTTGGCACAAACACAATTAGTTTTTTCCAAAGCAATGATTTGGGCATGATGTGTATATTATCCATGATTTCATGGATCTACCACTTGATCTATTCATTCTCTAGAAATGATATATTGTATAAACAGGTTTGAGGTAAAGGTAGTTAAAGGATTAAATAAATAGTATTTTTTAGTGTATAGTATGCAAGAACTTATTTAGGTGACTGAAAGATATATTTGTATTCATCTGGTTTATGGTTCAATTATTTTATCTTTGTTATTGTTGGATAAAAAACACTATGATATGGTGACATAAGGATGTCATTAAACATTTAATTCTTACCATTAAGAGTATACTTCTTACTAGAACTAATAATATTGTTACACTTCCTGTCACTAATGACTAAAAGCTTATGAACTAACTATGATATATGATATTTCAGATCGTGACAATCTATCACAAAATTTCAAGGATTTAATTTATAAGCTACATGTCAATGGTAAATACATGGTTGAACACAAGTAAAACATCAAACACTTACAATGGTGAGATGTCACAAAGGATTGAATCTTTAAAAAGTTTGGTTTTTTACACCAAGTGACACTACTAGGTGATCAATTTCTCAAGGCCTATAGTAGACCATACACTAGCGTATGGTTATGGATGATGCAAAAATTTCAAGTTCAATTTTTGAAAATATGATTTAGGAGAAATTAAATTCTTTTAACTTCCATTAGAAATGAGGAAGTGTATTGTCTCACCATTGATCTACATTTGTTGATGAGACAATATTTTTAATTCATATAATATATTTTTAGGTGAAGTAGAGATATTTTTAGTACCAAACATATCATTGGGTTCATAATATATCATCTACTTAACTTTATATAGTGATAGATAACTTGTACCCACTTCTCAAGATGTGAAAATAGAGAGCTCATAGTGTGACACTCTTCATTGGATTGAATATTGAAGCTATGAATTAAGCACCACTTTCCAATCTTGGACTACTTATTATAATCATTTGAAAATTATTTTCCACTCTTTGGTATGATGAATTAATCAATATGCATTAAAATAAAAGGCCTTAAATATAATTATTCAGATCATAAAATGTCCTCATATGGAAAGCAATTGATTGGTTTCAGGAAATCACATAGCTTGGTGATCCTCATGTATTTTCTACCCATTTTTGTTGCTATGGTGGTTTTAATTTCTCTCTCTCTCTCTCTCTCTCTCTCTCTCTCTCTCTCTCTCTCTCTCTCTCTCTCTCTCTCTCTCTCTCTCTCTCTCTCTCTCTCTCACTCATATTTTTAGTTGTGAATTACATCATTTCTAATTGGCCTATATTTTTTCATAGGTGTTAAATATTTATGTTTCAAATTTGCCTCCACATCATTTTGATCACTATGTCTTATATTTTATGCTAAAACTCAACTCTCCACTTGTATCTCCTAACATTTTTAAACACCAACAAAATACCACCATCAAGGTATTGGATGGAGTGATTAAGGATGAGGAGAGATGATGAGGGAGTCAATAGGGATGATGAGGGGTGGTGAGGGTTAATGAGGAGGTGATTAGGGAGGATGAGGGAGTGATTAATGATGAGTGATGGTGAAGATTAATGAGGTAATTATTAAGGGATATTAGGGATGAGGAATGAGTGATTAGAGATGATGAGGTATGATAAAGCAGTGATTAGGGATGATGAGATGATGTAGGAGCATCACTACCCAATATAAATAGTGATCTAGTTTACATGTTTTGATTCTTTATAAGGTGGTCAAGGTCATAATATTTCTATAAGATTCTTTCTAATTTTCTAGTTTTATGTCAATTTTGAATTAGAGTTGTATTGGACTTTCCCACCAAATCTTTCATTTGAATTTTTGAATTTTCATAAAGACTTCAATCTTGTTTCAAGAAGTCCAGCATTAAATTTGGTGTGGTTAGACTTTAGACTGGATTTTAGGATGTTGCAACACATATACTTAAATTCATATTTGATAGATGTGTTAGTAGTTGAGTTAGTTGAGGATACTCTCAACATACAAAATAAGTTAGAATCTAATTGATGGTTATTTGGTAATAAGAGTCTTATTAATGTATTAGTTTGTATCCAAAGATAGATTAAAGAGAGTTTGATGGGGTAGGAATAGAAAGGATTAATGTAAATAACCCTAAACAAGTGAATAAATGCAAGTTTTGATTATTTGTAGACATGAAAGGAAACATACCCTGCATCTTCTTGAATATATGCAAAGATAGTTGCTAGTGTGTATGATCATGAAACATGATTAGTAACAAGTTATTTTTGATCTTCGTGTGAGTGGTAAGTTATAAATATATTTTATTTGATGGTGATTATATAATTTTTCATTTGCGTTTAAAATATTTTGAATGTTCAAATTATAAACTATATACCCTATTCTTTTACAAATTGTGCATTGAAATCTGAGTGAAGGTCAAAGTATTTGATGGGATTTTAGAATGTAGGATTAATTATTATCTTGAAATAGTAATTCATTAATAATATTTAAATATTTTATCTTGTTATTCTACTAAGGCCATTCTATGTTAAACAACACAACCATATCTTCTATGAGAAAAAGTTTTGAGTATACATCTATGTGAGAAGGTATATACATATATTAAAGTGAACATTCAAATGTATATGTTGGTGAGTTTATTATCATATGATAATGAAGTATTATAGTATTTAAAGTAGCTTTCATATAATTGGATGAGAAAAAATAAAACTAACACAGTCTTATAGTCATCAAGAAACTTAGCATAGTCAATGTGGTATCTCATGGAAATTGGAAAATTGAGTGTTATAAATGGAAGGAATTGATTGTTTAAAGTGTGTAAACATTTTATAGAAGATTTAAACCTTAATTTTGATTTATAACCCTTTTTTAAATGAATTAGAACAAATAACCTCTTCTCAGATTACTACAGACCTGTGACTGAGTACACAGTCTATTCAAATTTGGTCAAGTCAATCTATTTGAATAGATTATGATTGAGTAAATAAATAGGGTAAAATAAGACCTAATACAATATTCAAAGTCATTATAAATGCCTTTGGAATATTTTAATATCATTTTGATCCTTCTTAGGTGCATAAAACTAGTCAAAACCTTGTATTAGGGTTTTTACTTTCAAAGTGAGTTTTTAGGAGTTATAACCATCAATAATTTCTTGAAATTTGGTAAATTTTTTGATTTCAACATGAAAATAGATAATATAGTGTTTTTAAGCTATGTAAGTATGGATAAATACGGATGGGGGAGGACTGTGTGGTAGACAGGATAGAAGGAAACCTAAACACTTAATCCAAGAGTAATAAGAGCCAAAAGAAGTTAAAAAATAGTTGAACTAAAGCTTGTAACTTTGTGAATATATGGGATATGTTACAAGGTATCCATAAATGAGTTTATTTTATTATTTGAGTCCATACAAGAAGATTCTATGAAAAGAGGTAGTGTATGATATGAGGATTGTGTTAAGAAGTTAAGTAGGGTTAAGAAGAAGTTAGAGAAAACTCAAAGGAGTGGAAGTAAGTTTTTCAGATCCCTATTAAATATTAAGGAACCAGAGACAAGATTTGATCAAATTTATTATAAAATATAAATACTAGTAAGGGGGATAGTCTCAAAGTAAGAGAGATTGAATGCATTAGGTAAGGAGAATATAATAAAGAGTTTAGTGAGAAAATCTGAAGAATGGTGGAGAATAAATGAAATGAATAAAATGCAGATGTGAATTTAATATATATGAAGGGTCCAAAGATAAGGGTTAAGAAATAAAATACAAAGTTAAAATTAGGTGGATATTGCCGAAGAGCTTGTATAAGCAAAGTATGCAACAAGGCTCTGCATCATGATGGATGGTGAGGGGAAATGAGGGAATGATTATAAATGATTAGGAATGGTGAGGGTAAATAAGAGAGTGATTAGAGATGATTAAGGATGAAGAGGGAGTGATTAGGGATGATGAAGTAGTGGTTAGGGATGGTAAAGGCTAATGAGGGAGTGATTAGGGATGATGAGGGATGCTGAGAGATAATGAGGGAGTGTTTAAGGACAATGAGGGAGTGATTAAAGATGATGAGGGTTGAATAAGGTAAAAGAGTGAGTTGTTAGGGATGATGATGAATAGTGAGGGTCAATGAGGGAGTAATCAGGGATCATGAGGGAATGCTTAGAGATGACTAGGGATAGTGAGGGTTAATGAAGGAGTGATTAGGGATAATGAATAATGATGAGAGAGTGGGTAGGGGTGATGAGGCATGAGTAGGAAGTGATCAAGGATGAAGGATGGATCATGATCAAGTGAAATTAACATAAAGTGGTTGTTTAAGGTGTGCAGGTCATCAATGTGATGTATGCTACCCTAATCAACCACTTTGCATCAATTTCAAAGTGAATGGTTTGAAAATTTCAAATTTGATAAACCTAATACTCTTATAAATGCTAAGAAGCAATATGGAAGTCATAAAAACCTTTAAAATGACTATATGTTTACCAAAAATGGATATTAATTGCAAAAAATATGTGCCAAAATCCCTAGGTTTAATACTTAGACCCTGAACATGCATAAGTACTAACCTGATTAGATTTTGAAAAACTATTTTCTACATTGTAAGGCATGCAACTATGAGACCAACTCTATTAGATGCTGAGTGACCCTAATTTATTATATTTACTAACATAAATTTCAAGTATAAGAAAATAAACGTAATCTTATATTTAACATTTAGAGTAGCAAATATAAGCTTATGGACAAAGTTGGCTTCATGTGCAACTCTCACATGCTCATGGTGATGGTTTTGGTATTATAACAAATTAATGTGTACATGTTGTATAATACACTATATAATGTGTACATGTTATACAATGCATACACATTATTTGAATTTATATTAACACGTACACATTATTATTTTCTCAATAACACATATGCATTATGGCTCGGTAATTACCAAGTCATAATTTAAATAATGCAATTCATTAATTAAATAACATGATCATGTTATTTAATAACATGATCATGTTATTTAATAACATGATTACATTACCTAAAATTTCCATGAAATTATCCCCCAACTTTGTGTGTATACGCTCTTCATAAGTTCATCTCACATCTCAAAAAAGGGAATATATTTCAACTATCTACTCAAGACACTAGGGCTCTAGATATTCAAAATTATTTTTGATCCTTTAGATAAAAATAATTATGTGTTATTTATTCCTAGACATCTTTAGTACATGAAGCTTGTTCCCACCATTGGATACATTCAAGATATTTTAAATTACAATTTAGATTTTTTTAGTCTTGAAGTTTTGTCACTAAAAATTGTATTTCAAAAGCATGCAAGATTTAACACACATTTATAGACATGAATTTACAAGGCCACTTTTGTATCACTATAAATATTAAGATTTGGCTTAGATTTGAAGATGTTGGGAATGTATAAATGGGTCACTCTCACACCTTTAAGAAAACCAAATGTATCATTTTCAATTTATTATTTTTACATCTCAGTAGATTATTGATTGAATGGGAAGTTATCCATATGTAAATGTTATTTTCAACTTGCATAGAGGTGTTTGCAATTCAGGGGAAACTTTAGGAGTGAAAAATTTTATTTACAAACACATGCCAAAGTGGGACATTGTATAGACACAAAAAAGTGAGGTTTTTTTTTATTTTATTTTGTATGCACACATGCACACAAATCAAAGTATGGCATTATGTAGACACCTAAAATATTTTATTAATTAATTTTTAGTTGTAAAATTAAATTATTCTAGGATATGCATGTTTTTGTATAATATTTTTCCATATGAGGCTCTAGTGGCATACTTTTCCTTGTGTTTATTGGCTCTATATTATTAGGTTCCCCCTATTTTTATATATCATGCCTCTTCATTCCTCCATGTGTTTCATAGAGTTTTTGAAAATTTTCCTTAAAATGTACACTTTACATTTATTTGGCTAGGCCTTTTCCCATTCATTGGGTGTTTCAAGGATTATGGATCCTTGTTGTTTGATTTTTATCCCACTATGTATCAACTTGCATTCCAATAGGGTCTTTATTTGAATTTAAGATGTCTATAACTACACATGTGTAATGGTAAATTTAGGACTTACAATGATTAAGTAAAATTAGTCAGTTCAAGCATTTAAATTAGGCATTCAAATATATAAAGAATTATGAATAACATTTAAAATTTACAAATATATTTTGTAAGAAACCATGCATTTTTTGTATAGGTTAAAGTCTTAATAGAAAAAAAATACATCACATTAGTTTTTAACCATAAAATGAGATCTTTGTACGTAGTAGTTCAGATCCAACTCTAACTTATCTAATGCCTAGAAATATAAATATTTTGAGAGAGATATATGGCTAAAAGTTGCCCCAAAGATGAAAGGAACATTGTACAAGATGTAATTTTTTATTTTTAGGTGTCAATATATCAAAAACTTGGACAAATTGAAGAAACACAATAGACTTTGGAACCTCAACGTCTTATCCTGACATTAGTGAAATTACATCATTAATTTGAGCCACACATCAGACATGGAGTATTTTTGTAATTAAATCATCTCTCATGACATCCTCATCCACCCTCAATAATAAAAATTTACAAATCAAAGATGTCACCACCCTGCAAGCTACAGACCCCTTTGAAATGATTGATACTAGTCATGTATAACCAACCACTACCCTAAATACAAGTTTAGTGTACCATATGCCCCCTAACATATGATATCACTTGAATTACCCTATCATTGCCATTCACAGTCATTTATATTCACAATCATTGCCTATTACACATTGAAATATCTCACCTCTTATATGTTTTTTTATCACTTTGTCATTTCTTTCAGGGATTTGAGTTTGGTTTATTCATATGTTGCTAAAATTGATTTAATTTATTAGGATGTTAGTATATTTTTAGCATGGACAAACATAGGATACAAGATAGACTTTGATGCATCAATGCATTTTTTGGTAATAAACAACATTATAATTTAAGTTAGAGCCACACATTGGATGTGGAGGCTTGTCACAATCAAATAAGTTCTCATGACATCCTCACCCACCCTTAACAATACAAAACAAATAATCAAATAATTTGTCACCTTATAAGATGGATACCCATTTACAAAGTGTGCAAGCTATGTAAATCCAAAAACTAGCCTAAATTTGAGTCTGGTGTATGGTATGGGCTCCATGGTGTCCAATATTATATGAAATACCTTATCATTTCTTTTAACCATAACCTCCTAACTCACCTTGAAATATTTCACCATTTTCATGTTTTGTATTGCCTAAACCTTTCCCCACCAATTTGCCATTGCCCAAGTTCTTCAAGAAATAAAATGTCTTCTCCAAACATAGATCATTGCCATCCTATATGAAGGAACACATGAGGTACCTAACTTACAATTTATCAACATGGAATTGGATCAATGTACAACACATTCCTCACTCAATAGTCATAGAAATTCAAGATTATTTGGAAGTGATAAGAAGAGGAACATACCAGAGTGTATGGCATTGCATTATTCATAATGAGCATGGAAATAATTTATCTATGACATCATTTTATAATCCATCCAAAACAAAAGCTTGTGTGATATGTGTTATCAATTTCCTCCAACTGATCCTCCTCCAACTTGTCTATCTTTCTTCCAAGTGTCAACTGTTTCATGTCATAAAACATAATTTGCTTCTGAAGAGGGCATTTATTTTGGTGTTCTTGTATGGTAATTGGGTTTTAATTAAGACCTTACATCATTAATTAATTTACCAACTTATTAAATTTATTATCCATTTATATTATAATATATTATTATGTTTCATTTATATTATAATATATAAAAAATATATATTATATTATTATAATATATATTTTAATTATTATAATATATATTTTAATTAATATAATATATATTATAATATATTGACATAACATAATTTAACATATTAATATTATATATTTACTTATTTATGTAATATTATTATATTATAAGATGTGTAGTTCTGGTATAAAATACTCAATATTATTACATTTGGGCATATTAATCAAAATGTAAATGTTTATAAAGTGCACATATGAACACATTGCACAAATAGATTCTTGCCTCCATGATAAGGTGGTTAATTTAAAATGATAGTTTCAGGGGATTAAAAGAGTAGCATAAATGCACAAATGGTGAAGCTCTAGACAAATATCAAATCCAACAAATGAAACTTTAGACTTATACTAAAGCTATCAAAAAATAGGTGTTGAAAATGCATAAAAATAGCATGATGAAATAATAAAATAGGGGAGGTAGAGATGGTATAGAAATAACACTCAAATGCATATATTTAAATTATTAAAACTTATATTATAACCTACTTACTATGCATAACCAATACAACTACAAATGTTAATAAAACTCTTACAAAATACTAATATAATGACCTTCTATTTTGTTATCTATACTTCTTCTACCTACTCTATACCTAACTACTATCTATTTGTTTTTTATTGTTATTTGTTCATTTATTTCCCTATTTTCTACATACTACTATTGCATTTTATTCTTTTTGTCTTCTTCTCTCTACGTATTTTCTCCAGGCTTTTCTCTAACTGTTACTGCACTAAAAATTATGCCTTAAACTTTTTATTTATTTTTCCACTAGTTGCTGCTATATATATTTTGCCACTCCTACTTCATTCTATTTGTCTCTTATCCTTTTTATATCATTTCTAAATGAATCCACCTACCACTTTCTTTCCCACCAGAACTTTAAAAGGTCACCACAAATTCAAATTCAAATTATTGCATAGTAAATATGTTTGGTGACTGTTGTTATAATTTGGATATTACTGGGTGGGTAGGTAAGAAGGGTATAATAAAATATTTCAACACTCCCTTTTATTCTTGACCTTCCTACCATGTTCTACTAAAATTTTCTTAGCCTTCAAAACATCTTGAATTTACCTTTTATCATATTATTTGGTGCAAATAGACATGTTACATTTACCCATGATGGGAGTCTTATAACTATTTCCCATCTTCACCTATGATTTTATTGTCTCATCAATGTGGTTGAGCATATCTTTGTTCCCACTCATGTGGTTTCTAAAACCACTATCCATGTACCATGTTTCTTTACCACTTTACACAACAATGTTACATGTTATGAACAAGTTTCCACATTTCTCATTCCAATTAGATTCAACATATTGTGCATGGGATAAATTTGAATTCTACCTATTCATGTCATACTCCTTATTTATACACTCACTATCATGGAGTACATATTTATTACAATAATAACATTAGACATTAAACTTATCATAGCCTTGCATAGATCCTCTTCGACAAGTGTTGTTACTCTTTCCTCTTCCTATTCCATGTGACTCTTGATGGATATGCCTTCCACCTTATTGAATATTACAATTTATTACTCTTAATTTATTATTCAATCCTCTCTCCCTTCCTCTCACATTCAGATTGGTCTTGAATCCTCTCTCATGGGAGGAAGTGGCTGACCTATTCAACCTTTATTCATGGGTTTGTAATGAACCCATTAATTTATCTATTATTATTTACCTTAAATATGTGGAGTCTTCAATTAAAACCACTACAGGTGTAAATATGATTGTAAGGCTTCTCAACACCTTCTCAATGATCCTATGATCTACAATTACATCACCACATGTTTTGATTTAGTTGACAATATCTATTATCCTTGTGGATTAGTAATTGATAGACACATTCTCCTTCATCATCAATGTCTTAGAGTCTCTTCTTAAGAGCTGCAACTTAGAAAGCTTCACCTTGTTACTCCCTTGATAGGCATTTTACAAAATGTCCCATGCTTGGTTGGAATAGACAATTGATACTATCTTAATAAATATTGAATCATCCAATGCCATTTGTATGTAGTTGAGTGCCTTGGAATCCTTTCTTCTATTTTCCTTCAATACATTCTTTTGTGCTTCAAATAAAAAACTAAATGTTACCTAGTCTACAACCTCATTGTATCCACCTTCAACCAACTCCCATAGCTCTTGAGTGTTGAATATGGTCTTTATATTGATGCTCCACACATCATATTTTTTTCAATCAAATGTAGGGGGATGCTTTCATGAACTAAAATTGTTGGTTACTATGTCTAAATGGGATTACAACCTAAGGGAGATATGATACCATTTGATATAAAATGATAGGCCCAAGAGATTAAAAGGGTATCATAAACACACAAATGGTGAAGCTTCATAAAAATATCAAAGCTAGTAGTTGAAACTCTAGACTTATGTTGAATCTAAAAAAATAAGTGTTAGAAACACATAAAAAATAACTCCTTTAAACAATAAAATAGGGGAGGTAGAGTTGGTCTGGAAGTAACACTAAATTTCTTATATTTAAATGATTAAAACTCTTACAAAAAACTTATATAATGACCCTTTATTTAGCTATTTATACTTTTTCTTTTACATGCTCTATAACTAAATGCTATCTATTTATTTTATTGATATTCTTTATTATTTTATTCCCCTATTTTTTTTAGACTGATACTTTGTTGTATTCTCAATCTTCTTTTTCTCTCTACCTATTTTTTCCAAGCTTTTCTCTAACTATTGCTATGCTAAAAATTCTACCTTACACTTTTT
>JARHVA010002585.1:307500-322500 GCA_037957365.1 Torreya grandis | reverse complement strand
AGTTGAATACATTATAGCAAATACAACATGCCATGCTATTTGGCTTTGGAGAGTCCTAGCTGATTTGAAGAATGAAGAAAAATATTTCACAATCATATTTTGTGATAATATGTCTTCAATAGCCTTGACAAATAATCTATTATTTCATGGATGAAGCAAACATAAACAGATTCACTATCACTTCACATGTGAGTTGTTTGAAAATGGTGAAATCAAATTACCATTCTGCAGATTTGAAAATCAGTTAGAAAACATTTTTATGAAGGCACTAATGAAGGATAAGTCCAAATGTTTTAGACAAAATTTAGGAGTAATAGATATTGTAATAGCTAATGGAATAAATTAAAGGGGAATGTTGAAAATTGTAATTTATTCCATCCTTCATTAAATGCTTGTAACAAATTAATTTTAGTCTTATTGTTATTTAATTCTAGTTGTAAGTTAGGTGAATAGATTTATAAATTTAGTAAATAAGACCTCTATAAAATGAGGCAATTGTAAACTATTTAACATATCAAGCAATCAAAGTGAAATCTAAAAGGGGAAGTATCTATGTTTCTATGAATGTTGTAGCATATCAATTTTTTTTTGTGAATTTAGGAAGATCATTACATTTTACAATATGAGAACAGTCTCCCATTGCCTCGTTAAACTAGGGACTGGCATGAGCATGGACTACCAGGAGCTCAATTTTCATACTACCTTTCTAAAGTTGGTGCCTAGGTTTTATATCACCTTCATAAAACTGAGGAACACTCAAAAATATTGGTCGGAATATTCTAGTAACACGCAGGTACTCCGGTCAGATTACTCGTCTCAAGTGGACAAGTCGATGGAGATTAAACCTAGGACCTCATCTTGGTAAATGCCTAAACTTTACCAATAAACCTAGACCCATGTATTTTTATTTTCTTCTAAAGCTTAGATTACAAAATATAAATGATAATTTTCCCTTCGTTACGACATCAATATATAGAAATGGGTGCTTCCCCTGATTAACTAATTAAGACTATTACAATACAAAAATAATAATAGATGATTAGAACATGGGGCCCTAACAATTTGATAATACAAGTGAAAACTGCCACCAGAAAAAAATGATTGAGGAGCTCACAGCAAGAACATATCTTGATTGAGGAGCTCGCAAAACTATAATGGAAGAGCACTACCGGAGAAAAGATCCAAAGAGTCGTGGACTAAATTGGGAGACGAACTCCTCCGACTAACATAAATATGTGCTAAATAGGCAACATATAAATTCTATTTTATCTATCACAAAGAAGAACAAGCAAGTCCAAAGGGATCCAAACGACATTTCTAAATATGCAATTTCCTACTAAAAAATCCTGTCGGTGAACAGAACAACAGGCAAGGAGTCATTGAAGTCGAGGAGTCCTTCCTTAGTAATATTTAAGGCTGATTAAAGAGTATGAAAATGTGCAACTGCTACATCCTATGGTGGAAGAATAGTTGAAATAAATAGTTTTCTCATTTCACCAAGATAAAGGTCTGGTGCTGGACGGATTTCTTGCCTCTTCTACCAATAATTGTGGGAAGTCATTAAGAGATACCTTCTGAATATAGTTGAAGAATCTAGAAGGAATTAAAAATGCTGGTTCGAATTAATGCAACTAAACCGGTTTTAATCCCAAAGGAAGCACTGGGCAGCTCGAGGGACACATTCAGACCCATATCTCTTTGTAACAAGATCTATAAAATCATAGATCTAAGGTCATCGCCAATTAACCTGATGTCAAAGCTGATTTCTGATGTACAATTAACCTTTGTCCCGTGAAGATAGAATACCGATAACATAATCATCGTTCGAGAAATTGTGCACTCTGCAAAATTTCAACTCAGAGCGGATTAGATTTAAAATTGGATATGTCCAAGCCTGTCGACGATTGCAATTGGAAACCAATATCAGCAGCTTTAAAAACCTTTGGTTTCAGTAAGGATTTTTTACCATGGGCTGAGAGTTGTTACTCTACTCCTTGGTTTTTATAAATGGTACCAAAAGGAAATGGTTCACTACAACTAGAGGTTTACGGAAAGGAGATCCACTAAGCCCTTGTTCATCCTTATGAGTGAAAATCTTCTCAGATACTTTAAAAATAAGCAAAGAAAAAATACGCCGCATGACTTGCCTGTAGTGGAATGAGAAAAAGACACATGGGCTACCATTTTGCAGATGACACGATACTTTTTTCAACATTCAGGAAAAAGGAAATCTTAAACATAAAAACTACTCTCCGCAAATATCAGGCTGTCTCAGGCGAGATGATTAATGACAACAAATCAACTGTCATTTTTATGAAAGGAAAACATAGGCCTTCCTAACAATTCTCAAATATGAGGACACTCCCCCAATCGGCTATCTTGGCTTTCCTCTCCATGGAAAAGCCAATAATCCTCTTTCGAAAAGAATGAAAAAAGGATGGAAATCAAATTTTCACACTGGACTAACAAGGGGCTCACACTAGTTGGAAGAGCCCAACTTGTGAAAGCTGTCCTACAAGCGGTGCTTATTCATCTTCTTCCACTCATTCCTCTACCAGCTACAATTGAGGCTGAGACATAGGCTATACAAAGAAGATTTCTATGGAAAGAAACGGGTTCTCAGCATAAGTATACTCTGGTATCTTGGAAAACTATCAATATGTCAAATTCGCAAGGTGGGCTAAACATAAAAAACATTTGTCTTTTCAACCAAGCATTTACCACAACTCTTGCTTGGAGGCTTGACAACTTTGAAAATAAAAACTGGACGGAAATTATAAGAAATAAATATTAAAAGGTGGAATGATATAGTCACTACTGAAATGAAATAAATAGAAGACAAATAGAGCTCTAACACTATACTAAAGAAGCTGAGAGTTGTTAGAAAAAAATACCAAGTAAATGTAATAACCAGCTGCTCAGAAATAATATATTTGTTCAGAAGTAAAGACTTTTATTCATCTCAAGTGCTATTCATAATCCTCATATTTAACAATAAGGAGCGGTGAAAAATAAAGCGATGAAAAGGAGTTAACAAACAGTTTAACAAAGAATATTGCTTGTAGTATCTCATGCATCTAAATGCATGGAATAAAAAATAATTAAAATTAAACTAACTTATCATGCATAAATTATAACTATCATGCATATTAAACTATCATGCGTTGAACATGCAAACAACAGTCTAAAAATAAGTAGGCTAAAAATAAATTAAGAATAAATTATCATGCATTGATCATGCATACAATCAATTTGAACATCTTCTTCAATCTCCCCCTAGATGATCAATGGGAATTATGCCCAACTAATGTCGTAAAGCAACAAAACTGGTTGTAAGGAGAGCTTTGATAAAAATATCAGCTATTTGCTCATAAGTAAGACAAAATTACAATTCCATTTGCCCATAATGAACCAAATCTTGAATAAAAGGTTGTCAGTTCTCTATGTGTTTTGATGTGGCATGAAATACAGGATTCTTCATCACGGCAATAGTGTTTCTACTATCACAAAAAAATGTAGTTGGATGTTCCTGGATCAGATATAAATCTACGAATATTATTTGAATCCATATTGCTTCACAACTTGTTTTTGCTACTGCAATATACTCTGCTTTTGCTGAAGAGAGTGTTAGGCATGAAATATACTCAGAGAGGGGGGGGGGGGTGAAAATCAATATATATATATATATATATATATATATATATATATATATATATATATATATATCTTTTACTTAATCTAATTTCTTTTCTTTAACCACTTAATCAAACATTCAAGATATGCAATAAAACTGAAACAATAACATGCACCACATGAGAGAGAGAGAGAGAGAGAGAGAGAGAGAGAGAGAGAGAGAGAGAGAGAGAGAGAGAGTTGATTTTTACGTGGAAACTCAAAATGAGAAAAATCATGGAGAACAATCTCAAGTATATGAATGAGCACCAACTTGTAGGATCACTGACCCCTTTGCCGAGCAGCAACACAATAACTATTTGTGAGCACCAACCGACAGGTGCACCAACCCCTTACAAAGATTTGTGAGCACCAACCCACAGGAGCACCAACCCCTCTTGTGTATAAAACACAACTATTTCTCAATGTTACTTACTCAACAAATGATAGAACTCTACAATATCTTCTGCTCTTCTCTCATCTTTTCTTATATAAAACAATCATAAAACCATGCAGTCTTTGCATATTACAAATGGATTCTCAAGCATTTATTTATCACTTTCCAAATGACCTTTGGCATTCACCTTTTGTGACCCTTCAATCTTCATGGAAAATGGCACCAAACTTGCATGACCCTTCGTATCCTTGCATTTGAAAAGTCATATGGTGACCCTTCATAAGAAAATGCATCTTTTCTTCTTTTGTCTTTATCTTGGTGACTTTTCATATTCTTCAAAGTTTTCCTTCATGAAAAAATATGCCAAACCCTCTTTTGTCTTCATATGGTGACTCTTGGAATTCCTCAAGATGGTTCTTCATAACAAAATGCGTCCCATTCCTCTTTTGTCTTTACCCTATGACTCTTTGACTTCTCCATGGGCCCTTTTTTGACTTATATGCAACCAAAAATATATTCATTAATATTGATAAATATTAACACATATTATCCAAGACATGAATATTAAAAACACCATTAAATGTAATGAGGCCTTTGTCACCAATGTTAAACCTTTGACATCAATGACAATATTTCCAACAATCTCCCCCTTTGTCATTGATGGCAACCTCAAACTGAAACTACCATATCCTAAAACCTATACTATACATGTCAATCTGCACATACTATCATCCAAAAAATATACAATAACTCCCCCTTACTGTAGCAACCTATACCTATTCTTTGTACCTATTTCTGCACCTATTTTTATACATGTTTCAGTTCTTCTCCCTCTTTGACATCAATGGCAAAGGGTCTATCCTAGAGCTAAGACTTAGCTCCCCCTCAACTAATGTTGATCCTCAACAGTAGGAAGTAAAAATAATTACTCACAACTTCTCTCCCAGATACTCAAATATGTCTTTTGGTAGTGCCTTTGTGGAAATATCTACAATCTACTCTATAGTACTGATATATTTCATCTTAACTTGTTGATCTGTAACCTACTCTCTCAAAAAATGATATCTAATGGGACTATATTTTGTTCTTGAATGCATCACTAGATTTTTTGAAATATTAATAACACTTGTGTTATCAGAAAAATAGAAATAGATTCATCATATTTTACCTTGATATCTTCCAAAGTTTGCTTCATCCAAAGCACTTGAGTACAACATAATACTGTTGTAATATATTTTGTTTCAGATGTAAAAAGTGACAATGAATTTTGATTTTTGCTTAGCCATGAAACTAAGCTATCACTGAGGAAGAAATCTCTTTCACTTGTATTTTGTCATCCAAACAACCTGCCCAATCTAAATCTGTATAAGCCACCAAAGTGAATTTTTTTCATGTGGGATACCATAATGCATAATTCAATATCCCCTCGATATATCTGAATATTTTTTCCCAACTAAACATTACTATATTTTGAAGTTGATTGAGATCTTACAACCATACCTACTACATGCATGATGTCTGGCCTCAATGTTGTTAAATATAAAAGACTACCAATCATAGATCTATACAAAGATTGATCTATAATAGGTGAATCTTTATCCTTGCTCACCTTATTTCTTTTACTCATTAGTATGCTAACTGGTGCACAATCCTTAAAACCAAAATTATTCAACATTTCCTTGGCATAATTACTTTAAGATATAAAAATTCTTTTATCTAACTAAGATATTTGTAACTCTAAGAAAAATGACAATTCTTCAAGCATAGACATCTCAAATTCCTTTTGTATTTTATAAAAAAAAAACATCTTTTCAATGTTTCTTCTAAAAATGATGTCATCAACATATACCACAACAATCAATTGATGTTGACCTTCTATTTTAATGTAGAGATTACTATCAAAACATCTTCTTTTGAAACCTTGATCTTGTAGAGACTTATCAAGTCTTGCATACCAAGCTCTGAGAGCTTGTTTCAATCTATACAATGCTTTTATCAATATACATACATGACTACTAACATTTGAGAGAATAAATCCCTTATGTTGCTTAATGTAGACCTCTTCTTCAAGATTCTTGTTTAGAAAGTCAGATTTGACATCTATTTGAAATACTTTAAAATTTTTAAACACTACATATGCAAAAAACATTCTAATAGGCTCTAGTCTTGCCACTGGTGCAAAAGTTTTTTTAAAATCTATTCTCTCAATTTGAGCATATCCTTTACATACTAATTTTCCTAATCACTTCTCTATTTTCATTCAACTTATTTCTATAAACCCATTTTGTTCCTATCACATTGTGATCTTTTGGTCTAGGCACTAATTTTCAAGTATCATTATTTTCTATCTAATTTAATTCTTCATCCATTGCCTTAACCTAATACTTATTATGTCTAGCTTTTGAAAACATTTCAGGCTGAATTTTGGATAACAAAGAGAAGTTAACTTGCTCAGATTCACTTACCATCATTCTTCTGGTGTGAATTCTTTCATTTATGTCTTCAATGATGTCACTTTTATTATGATTTCTATGGAAATATTTGAATGGGGTTTTGGTGTCTTTTTTCTCCTTTTCATCTTCATCTGATTATTTAAAATCTTCCTCTTCAATGATTTTAGGAATGTCTATTGAATCACTAATTCTTTGTGATCCATCTGTTATCCTGACACTTGCACTTTCAACTATTTTCTTGGTTCTTTTCTTATAACATTTATAAGCTTAATTTTTTAAGAATAACCAAGAAATATATCTTCATCTGCTCTAGATTCAAACTTACCTAATTTTTTATTGGTTCTCTTTATGAAGCATCTACTACCAAAAACTATGAAATAATCAACTGTTGCTAGTTTATCTTTCTATAGTTCATAAAGAGTCTTGTCACTATTGACTCTCAATAATTATCTGTTTTAAATATGCACTACTGTAGCAACTAGCTCTTTCTAATATTTATCTAGTATCTTGGATTCATTTAGCATTATCTTCACCATCTCTTGAACTATTCTATTTCTCTATTCAACTATTCTATTTTGTTGTAGAGTTTAAGCTACTGAATAATGTCTCTCTATTCCATGGTCTTCACAAAACTCAATAAATTGATCTAACATGAATTCTATTCCTTGATCTAATTTTAGACACTTAATCTTTAAACCAATTTTATTCTCAATTAATGCTTTGAATGCTTTGAAATGACTGAAAGCTTCTAATTTTATCTTTAAAATTTTTACCCAAGTCATATGTAAAAAATCATAAATAAGAAACATGAAATATTTTTTATCTTGAGTACTTTGAGTTATCATAGGTCCACACAAGTTAGCGTGAACAAGAGCTAACATCTGAGTGGTTGATTACTCTTTTATTTTGAACCACCTTCTGACTTGCTTCCCATGCTTACAAGGTTCACAAAGCGTGTTGGATGTCTTTATAATCTTTGAAATATTTTTGACTACTTGCTTCTTGCTGATGTTGACAAGATTGTCAAAATTTATGTGTCCCATTCTCCTATGTCATAGCTAACTTTCTTCAATCTGACTCAAATAATATCTTTGACCTTTGATGTCTAATAACATATATAAATTATTACCTATTCTCTGAGCATTTACAATCAACAAATTTGAATATTTTCTCCTAATTTCACAACCTTCTACATAAAACTTTAGTGTGTATCACTAATCACACATTGAACTTACACTCAAAAGATTATGGTTAAGACCTTCTACATACAAAACATTTTAAGTTTTAGTTCTATCATTATCTAAAACTTAATGTACCTTTTTTCATAATTTTGGCAGTATTATTAACTCTAAATTTTATTGTGTCACCATTGATCTTCTTGAAGGTTAGAAATAACTTACTCTTGTCTCCTATCATGTGCCTCAAACATCCACTATCAATGAACCATAGCTTTTCTTCTTTTTTTTCATGCAGAGTCATATATACTAACATAGATTTTTTAGGTTATTTCTTATGACATGAACTTATTTGAACTTTCTTCTTGATGAATAGAGCCTTGAAACTCTGGTCTTTTTTTACTGACTCAAACATGCCTCTATAATACCAGGTTATATGTTTGAAGTTGTACTTGTAACATATTATGGCCTTTTCATTAAAGCTTGATAGAGGAGAATAAGAGGTGTGGCTTCTGTTTGACTCTGCATGAGTTTCTTTCTCCTTATTTCTAAAATTGTTAGCTTTTTTTGGACATTCTATTTTCTTATGACCATATCTATTAAAATAAAAATAGTAGCCATAAAAATTGGACATGTTTGTGTATCTCTAACCTGATTTCTTTTTGTAGCTCTATTCCTTCCAACCTTCTTTGTTTGAGATGTCCTCTATATTCTTAACTTCTTCCCTTTTGATTTCTTCTTTTGTAAGAGCTTCAACATAGCTCTTTCCTTTTTCTATGTCAAACTTTTCTATGAAAGTAGTGGCCTCCCCTTTTTATTTTTCAAATCTGATACATGTCTTATATGATATTGACTTTTGACTTTTCAATATCTTACTTAACACGTTAATGTTATCTTCAAATTTTGAATCACTGACTGCCTTCTTAATATCTTTTCTTAAAGAGACAATTTTAATAACATACCTTTCACATTCTTCACTTACTTTTTTCAACTATGTAGTTAGATCTTTTTCATTCTTTTTGACTTTGTTAAAGTGTGTTTTTAGATATTCAATTGTTTCCTTTGACTCCTTTTCATTTTTCTTGATTTGGAGCTTCAATATTTGATTCTACTTCTCAAGAGCTTCTAATTCTTCCAAGGTACAAATGAGTTTTCCTTCCAGATTCACTTTGAATTCATCATGTTCTTCTTCTTGATCATTTGTACTTTTTCTTGTAGAGGAATCTTTATGTATGGTCATGAATATAATCTCTTCTTATGAGTCATTGACTCCACTATCTTCGGCTAAGCTAAAATTTTTATAATACAAACTCTTCTTCTCAAATATTTTCTTGAATTTTCTTTTGAAATTGTTCTCATATGTAGACTTTTCTTCTTCATTGTTACCATTACCCTTATCTGGGTACTTAGCTGCAAAATGTTTAATCTTTCCATAATTAAAACATTTAAAAGATAATTTTCCTTCATATTTACTTGTGCCTTTCTTCAATTTTTGAATGAATAGAGCTCCATTATCATCTTCATAATTGCTAGAACTATCACTTGATTCTTGAATCTTAGCCTTCTCTTTCTATGATATCTTAAAAGCAAATTCTCTCTTTGAGGTTTTCTCTTGTTTGGTCTACATCTCATATACCATAAGAATACCATGTAGCTCATTCATCTTTAGCTTGGCCAAATTCTTCATCTCTTCAATTGCCAAAACTTTTGCATCATATCTCAATGATAGAGATCTCAAAACTTTTTGTACCATGATTGATTTTTCTAACTTTTCTCCAAGATCTTGAATCTAATTAACTATTTGATAAACCTATAAAAGGTAACTTGCTATAATTTCTTCCTCTTCCATCTTCAAACTCTCAAATTATCTTCTAAAAATATGAAGCTTAGCTTGTTGAATCGTTCCATCACCTTTGTAAATATTCTCAAGCTTTACCCAAGTTTCATAAAAAAATTTACATTTTATAACTTTAACAATTTTTAATTCACATAAACCACATAAGTTAGCATTTAAAGATTTAGCATTATTTTCACTTACCTTCATTTCCACTAGAGTAGTTACAAGTGTCTGCGGCTCTTCATATTCCTCCACCACTACTTACCAAATATTGAATCTAAGGGCCATCAAATAAGTCCTCATCCTTATGCTCCAAAAATTATAATTTGTACCATCAAATAAAGGTGCCTTATTTGTATATAAACCTTCATGTCATCCAGCCATCGTGCTTTCCTTGATCTTCCTTCAATCTGTAAAACTTTTTAAAAAAGAATCTGGTCTGATACCAATTGTTAAGCATACAATATATTGAGAAGGGGGTGAGTCAGTATATTATATATCTTTTAATTAATTTAATTTATTTTCTTTAACCACTTAATAACACATTTAAGATATAAAATAAAATTAAAACAATAACATGCACCACACAAGAGAGAAAAATAGACACTAGATTTTTATGTAGAAACCCAAAGTGAGAAAAACCACTGAGAATAATCTCAAGTGTATGAATAAGCACTAACTTAAATTACTAAGTTTGCAAGCACCAACCCCTTTTCTAAGCACCAACACAACATCTATTTTTTATCACTAACCCACAGGAGCACCAACCCCTTGCAAATATTTGTGAGCACCAACCCCTCTTGTGTATAAAACACAACTATCTCTTAATGTTGCTTACTCAAAAAATGATAGAACTATATAATATCTCTTGATTTTCTCTTTTTTTTTAATATATATAATAATTACAAAACCATGCACTCTCTTACATATTATAAATGGCTTATCAAGCCTCTATTTATAGTTTCCTAAATGACCTTTGACATTCACCCTTTATGACCCTTCAATCATCATGGAAAATGGTGCCAAACTTTCATGACCCTTCATATCCTTGCATTTGAAAAGTCACATGGTGACCCTTCATAAGTAAATTTATTCTTCCTCTTTTGTCTTTATCTTGGTGACTTTTCATATTCCTCAAAGTGTCATTTCATGAGAAAATGTGCCATACCCTCTTTTATCTTCACATGGTGACTCTTGAAATTCCTCAAGATTACTTTTCATTGAAAAATACATCCCATTCCTCTTTTGTCTTTACCCCATTACTCTTTGACTTCTCCATGGGCCCTCTTTTGACTTATATGCAACCAAAAATATATTCATTAATATTAAATAAATATTAACACACATTAGCCAAGATACAAATATTAAAAACACCATTAAATACAATGGTGCCTTTATCACCAATGCTAGACCTTTGACATCAATGAAAACATTTCCAATAGAGAGTGCTATGATTTCATGATTTTTACTACTCCAAGATACAATTCTAAAACAAAGGGAGAATACATAACTAGATGTAAATTTTCTATCATCAACTGGATAAGCCCAATCAGAATTTGTGTAGCTAACTAGCTCAAAATTTTTAGTAGAAGAATAATGAATGCCAAAATTTTGTGTACCACTCACATACCATAGGATTCTTTTTGCAACATGCCAATGAGAATCATGTAGATCCTACATTAATCAACAGATGAAACTCACTTCATACATAATGTTAGGTCTTGTTGTAATGAGGTACATGAGGCTTCCAAGCAAACTTCTATACAAAGTAGCATCCACTTTGTAACTTGCATCTTCCGTAGTTAATTTCTCACCAAGGGCTACATGAGTTGCAACTGTTATGCATGTCATAATTCTAAAAAATTTCAATAAATCAACTACATACTTCTTTTGAAAAATGAAAATAACTATTATTTTTTGTTGTTTATCCACACCAATAAAATAATGAATGAGTCCCAGATCTGTAATTTCAAATTCCTATTTCATTTCTACCTAAAACTTCTCCATGAAAATTTTATTGTTACATGTATAAATAAGATCAACATAAAGAAAAACAATGAGAATATCATTAGAAATACATTATACATACATGGTTGGCTTTGAATGGCTTTTGTTGAATCCCTTCTTTAAAAAATAATTATCAATCCTTGCATATCAAGCACAAGGAGCTTGCTTCAACTAAAAGAGATATTTTTTCAACCTATAAACCAACTATTCTTTACCTAGAATTTCATATCCCATGGGTTGTTCCACACCGAATTTCTCATCTATATAACCATTAAGGAATGTTGATTTTACATCCATTCAATATACTATCCACTTGTGTTGTGCAATAATAGACAATAAAATATTGATTGTATCAAGTCCTACAATTGGAGTGATTTTTTTTGAATAATTTACTCTAGGTGTTTGTGAAAATCCATTGGCAACTAGTCTTGCCTTGTGTCTTTTCACAAAACCATCAACATGATATTTCATCTTATAAATCCATTTGACACCAATCACCTGTTCATCTTTTGGAAGTTGCGGTAATTCTCGTGTATTATTTTTATCAATTGATTGCATCTCATCATTCATAGCAACAAAACATACCATTTCTTTTACTTATTATTTATATACAGAGGGTTGAAATTGAATTTTACTAAGCAAAGAAAAACTAGAAATTGGAATCACATTACTCTAATAAATTTCATTTAAACTTTGCACCTTTCTTGAAGAGCTTGGACTTGATGTTGGACTTGAAATATCACTTAAAGTGTGCTAGTATCTGAAACTAGTGAACTTGAGATTGAATACCTCAAACTTGAGCTACTATTGGGGCTTGAACTTCCACTTGAGCTTGTGGGGAGAGGAATAACACTTGCAACTTCTATGTCCATTATTACTAGTGGTATTTTTTATTGTGCACCTTTTTGACATTATCATTCTCCTCCTTCATCAAAAACCACATCCTGACTAATAATCCACTTTTTTGTGTGAATATTATAGAATTTGTATCCTTTATTTACATCAGAATATCCCACAAAGATACAATGTTAGGATTTTTCATCCAACTTCTTTCACTTATGAGCTGGAATATGAACATATGCAGGATAATTAAATACATGAAGATGAGCCACTGAAGGCTTGTGACCCTTAAAAGCTTTCTTTTGAGTGATTTTGTGAACTAATTTTGTGGGGATTTGATTCAAGATGTACACTTTTTTTTCCACTGCTTCTCCCCAATAATAATTTGGAAGAATTTTTAACTGCAACATACTTTGTGCCATTTCCATAATGGTACAGTTATTTCTTTCTACAATACCATTTTTTGGGGTGGGGGGTATAGGTTGTAGTAAGTTTTCTATTGATGCCATTTTGTTACAAAAATTAGAAAACTCTTTGGAAGTGAATTTTCCCTCTCTATCTATTCTTAGTATTTTCAGATAATACCCACTTTATTTTTCAGCCATAACTTTAAAATTTTTGAAGCATTCAAAAGCTTTGGATTTTTGATTAAGAAAATAAATCCAAGTGTGGTGATAAAAATCATCAATTAATGTCAAGAAATAAATATCCTTACCCAAATATTCCTCTTGCATAGAACCACAAATGTCAACATGCACAAGTTCTAGATAATATTTTATCCTCCAAAATTTGTTCATCAGAAAACTATCTCGATGCTACTTGTCAAGTGCATACCCTAAACAAACTTCTTCTTTTTCTAAAATTTCTAGAAGTCCTCTCACCATATTCCTCTTGTGAAGTAAATTTAATCCTTGAAAATCTATATGACCATAATGTTAATGCCATAACCACGAATCATCTATGGTTACCTGAAAAGCATGCATGGTTGTATAATGCAATGTGAGAGGAAATAACCTATTCTTTGTCATATAAACTTTTGTTACAAGATCATAACTAGTTGTTTTATCAAATATTTTGTAGAAGTTGTCTTCAAACATAATTTTATAATTTTTTGCTACAATTTGCCCAATACTTAAAAGGTTATGCTATAATGTGGGCACATGTAAATTACAATGAATGTAAATAGTTTCTCCTTGATTATTTATTATAGTAAGGGTACTTTTTCCCATCACATCAACCTCTTTATCATCACCAAATTTTACTTGAATTTTTACATATTCATCTAATTTGACAAAGAGATCAGGTTTACCTATCATATGATTAGAGCAACCATTATCCAAGAACCACACGTATTTTTAATTTTCTTTCACCAAATTAGATGTGAATAATGTGGAGTGCTTGATATCTTCAAAAGACTCTTTAGTATAGTTGGCTCTTGATTTGTTCAAGTCAGATTTCTTCTTTCTACACTCAAATTCATGATGTCCATAACATCCATAATATTTTCCTATGATGCTTATCTAATCTATAAAACTTTTGCCTCTTTCTCTACCACATCATCTATTATTAGAAGGATCTTCTTGAGATTTATTTGTTTTAGAAAAAGGAGTTATTGATTTGTCTTCAACCTTCACTATAGATTGGAAAGCTTACACTAAAATCTCCTTAGAATGTTGCATATGCTCCTCATGAGATTGTAAATAACTAACCAATTCTACCACTTTGAAGGTGCTGAAATTTTCACTTTCTTCAATGGATATCACCACTGGATCAAATTTAGTAAGAAGAGATATCAATATCTTCTCTACAAATTTTTGTTTTATAATTGCTTCCCTTTGTGTTCTAAGTTGATTCATAACACCTTGAGGCCTAGTAATAAAATCTTGAATAGACTCAACTACTTTCATCCTTAAATTTTCAAAATATCTTCTTAATGTTTCAAGTCTTACCATTCTAAATTTTTTATAACCTTGGTATGTGATTTGTAAAGCCTCCCATGCATCCTTTAATTTTTTTAGACCAACAATACAGGGGAAAATTGAAATATATAATGTGGATTAAATAATAAATAGTGCTCAACTATCCTTCTTTCTATATTTTTTCAATTGAGTTCATTGGTTTGTTGTCAAAGTATTTAAAGAATTTTCATTTGCAGGTTTTATGTATCCCACTTTCACTAATTCTCAAAGATCTTGGGACAATAGTAGGGTCTTCATCTTAATACTCCAATAATCATAGTTGCCTCCTATAAACAATAGGAGCTAGAATGGAAATTTATTTTTGTTTGCCATTATGGAGATAACTGATAAGTTGAAATGCTACCTATAGTATTAAAATTCTTCAACCTGACTCTGGTACCAATTGAAATGAAATAAATAGAAGACAAATAGATCTCTAACACTATACTAAAAAGGTTGAGAGATTTTATAAAAAAATACAGAGTAAATGTAATAATTATCTACTTATAAATAATATATCTACTCAAAATAAAAGACTTTTATTCAATGGTTTTATTCATCTCAAGTGTTGTTCATAATCCTCATATTTAACAAAAAAGGATCACTAAAAAAATTAGTGGTGAAAAGGAGTTAACAAATAGTTTAACAAAGAATATTGCCT
>JARHVA010002585.1:270000-302500 GCA_037957365.1 Torreya grandis | reverse complement strand
GCTTGAATAAATATGTGATAGTTTCTCATTTTTCTTGTCATTTATGCAAGCTCTTGGTGGAAGTGAAGCTTTGGTAGTTAGAATTAAGGATCTAGTCATTGGAATATTGGGACAAGAGGTTGGAAATGAAGGTACTAATAAATTTTAAGTTGGTTTCATTGTGATTGAAACGTATGGACTTGAAATTTTTTATTATTAAATACTAAGAGTTATTATTTGCATGTACAATCATCTATATTTTAAAAATATAATAATAGGTTCCCTAATAAACATTTGTTTAAATATATTTGATAAAAAATTATGCATATTGATTTTCTTATAAATTTCATGTATATCTAAAAATATTTTCCTTAAACTCAAAATATGTGAAATGGGTATTTTTGGGTTAGTAAAAAATATGATTGAAATGATCACGTGGATCTGTTGCATCTATTCATTTTGTTTAAAATAAGTATCTTACTAAGAGGAAATGAGTTTCTTGTTTTTTTAAAAGAAATGTGTGGTAAAAATCAACCACATAATATATTTCATTTTGTTATATGCATTGCTTAAAAGAAGTATCTTGCATGCCATTATTTTTTAGAGAAAATAGGTTTCTTGTTTGTGTAAAAGAAGTACGTGGTAAAGACAAACCATATAATATAATTAATTTTATTCTTTGTGCATTACTTAAAATAAGTATCTTGCATGCCATAATTTTTTAGAGGAAATCAGTTTCTTATTTTTTTTAAAGAAATATGTGGTAAAGACCAACCACATAATATAATTCATTTTGTTCTTTGTGTATTGTTTAAAATAAGTATCTTGCATGCCATTATTTTTGATAAGAAATTATTTTACTATTTGTTTAGGGTTTAGGGTGGTAAAATTAAAGACCATCCAAATAATAAATTAAATTGAGTAAAAAATTATGACAAAAAAATAGGGTTATATAGTCTTGCTCTATGGCTCCATAGTCAGTTTATTATTTATATTCTATACCCTAATTTTTTGTCACAATTTTTACTATACTTAGTTAATATATTATTTTGTTGGTATTTACCACATACTTCTTGTAAACAAACAATCCACTAATTTCCCCTGAGAAATAATGACATGCAAGATACTTCTATGAAAAGTGATGATGATATAACTGAAAAAATATAATCATTACCTTAAATTTATTATGTCTTAATTGGTCCTTATACATATGAGAATTGAACATTAGGGTTTTAAAAATTGAGAAAGTTTGTCGAATATAATGTGAAGTATATAAATGATCAATTTTGACATAGTGATTTATCTTTATTAAAAATTTTGTTGAAATGATTGAGGAACTTTTGTTCAAAATGAGTATTTGATTATTTGGCATGGTCAAAATTAGAAATATTGGTTTCAGATTTTTGAAGATAAAATTGCAATATGTGTGTGTGTGTGTGTGTGTGTGTGTGTAAACCATAGGGCCGAGACTTTTTATGGATTTGAGTTTCATGTATTTGATTATGGCATATTTACCATTTTATTGAAAGTGGCATGAGGAATATGAAATAAAAAATGGGAAAAGATCTCAACCTTGATCCATGTAGCTTTAATATCACCTACATCACATTCAATGCCAGAAATAAAATAAACATTAGGTTTAAAATATATTTATTATTAATTTTTTTAATTATTAAAAAAGAAGGAAGAACATGTAGTGCCAAAGAATATTCAAAACATTTTCATAGTTTTAAAATTACAAACTATATAGTAAGGTCTACCAAAAAAAATTTAAGTGTGAGTTGTAGTATGTACTGAATTTATACTAAGTACTATGTTGGTGCTCAAATGTGCACCAATAATTTGTGCAATTTTTTGAGGAAAATACAGTGAAATGTCTACATGGAGGAAAAATAAAATGTGTAGAGCAGGGGTTTAAATACAGCTGGGCCACATGATATGGAGAGGTATATGCTTACATGAATAAGAAGAATGTCTTCATCCATGCCAATAAAGGCACCTGCCACATGGAAAGAAGGCTATGAACAAAGCAAGAGTTAAATTTTTATTTTGGTAGAGGGGGATATGTGATAGCTGGCAAAGAATTCCCCTTTGACTATAGTTTCACAATTACAAAACATGTTCCAAGGTTACATTGAAGGTTTGGGGGTTAAATGCAATTTGTAAATGAGGGGGTGAAAGCCCATGGGATTTCTAATCGGGGCAAACAATTGTAAAAATCAAGTATTGAAAAGACAAATTAAAAATTGTTGTTGAACCTCTAGATCTCATAGCTTTGAGAGGGAAGACTCAAAAAAGTTTAAAACTTGAAAAGTGTGCCTTTTTCAGGATGAGAAGTGACAAAAAAATACCAAGGACATCAAAACTATTGATTGTAATACACTGTCTGGTTTAATGCAAGTTTATGTCAAAGGAGATAAACACATGCATTGGGCTGATTAGGCATGGTAGTGTCAGTGGTAATGGGTGTTTTTCCTAAAAAAATTATTCACTACTTCTATCTTCTTGTTCATTCTCATACTTGTCATATACTATGCTTATCACTTATGTGTATGAGACAAATCATATTATACTCTCTCAAGAGTGGGATGAAAAGGAGTGGACTTGGAGTGTCCATCAAATAGGATTAGCTATTGGTATGGTTTGGTACCATTTGAGGTAGATGTCTATTTTTATTTATACTTTGGGGTAATAGACTGCCACTATGGGGGACTAGGTTGTGTCGCTCCCTTTTATGAAGCAAGTTGTGAAGTTTATTTTTGTTCACCCTAAAAAATATTTATTGCCTTTTATAAATCCTTTTTACAATGAACCTATGAAATTAGATAAAATTTAATCAAATCTATAGACTTCCTTATATTGTATGGAGGTAGAAGTAAAGAGTCTAGACAAAGTATTAGATAATAGGGTAGATCTAGAGGAACACATTAATAGGGTATTTTGTAATGCATTTGGAAATGGTAAAGGCTCAATGGATCAAGGGAATAATGCATTTGGTAGATATATAACCCAATATTGTCAACCTATAGCCCTCAATTATACCCTCTATTGTAATATTACTTTGCAATTAAATTCAAATTAAAAAGCCTGAAAGGAAATAAAACTACACCTTCTAGCCCTAAGATGGAGGCTTACATCTAAAACTCACCCTAGCGATTGAAAATGAAGAGATGGTGTTTGGTATGTTTCACCCATAGCTCACATTTACTATTCTCTCCTTTTTCTGATTTTGTGGGATGGAAGATTGAGTAGAAGGTTTAGGGACTGGTAGAAGGTAATGGTTTAAAGGCTAAAAAGCCAAAAAAATTGTGTACTAGAAGGTGGCTTTTCTTCTCTCTCCTTACAAAAAACTAGGGCAAGGGTTATAAAAAATATGCTATCATCAAAATTTTAATTTCTAAGGAGGTCAAAAATAATCTATAGATCATTACGAACATGAAGATATGAATGCAACATTTAAAACACTACTAAAAATGATGAAGATGCTTCCAAAATTTTGGAAGGAAAGAAAGAATGGTTTAGCTCGAGTAAATGGATACATCATCACCAACTCAATAAGAAAAATGGAAGATAGTACTAATCAAAAACAAAATGAGAAGAGATATTTGATGAGAGTTAAAAAATAGGTTTCTCTCATCAATTTCCATGTCTCCAGGGCAATATAGATGACTGGTTACTGAAGCGAATAATGGCTAGAGAGAATTTTGACTTATAGAAAAATCTTTTGTAGGGTACTTTGTTGAACTAGGTTGGAATGTAGTAGGTGACAACTAAAAAAATGGAAAGTTTAAAAAAATTGTAAATGAGGCTCCCAAAATCCCTAGGAGATTTGTGTTTTAGAAGCAACTTGTAAAATACAAATCTCAAAAATATAATTTGCAAATTGTGGCCAACTCTCCTAATCATGTCAATCAAAGCTAATGGAGGGAGAAAGTAAACTCAAGAGGATTATTATGGAAAATTCAAGGAGGAATGTAATTTTGCACTTGTGTAAATTACAAATTTTAGTTGGATCTCCCAAACCCTCTATTCAATGCTAATCAACATGAGCTAATAGTGCAAATGAAAAATTTCAAGGCCAATTATAATTTTACAATTTTGAAAATTGCAAATTGTAGTTAGACTCTCTATTTCCCTAAGGGTCCTAGTATAAATGAGAACTTTCAAGTCCATTTGCAATTTTACAAATTTTCAAATTACAGTTAGAGTTCCCATTACCTAAGGGAACTATTGGGAGGAATTGTAACTATGAATTGTAACTTTTAAATTTACAAATTACAAATTGCTATTGGATTTCCAATTTCCCTAAGGGAACTTTTTAAGGAAATGGGAACTCCAAATGTAATTCAAAATTTTTAGTTTGAAAATTACAAATTGTAGTTAGATTTATCATTTCTCTAGGGGAAATTTTTAGGGTAATTATAACTATGAGTTACAATTCTGTAATTTGAAAATTGCAAAATTGTTGTTGAGTTCTAGATTTACTTAATACATAGAAAATTACAAATGGGACCCAAATTTTCTTGAAACAAATAAAAGTGCAAATTTGCAAAAGGGACCAAATTTTCTCCAAAGGGTGAAAAGTAATGGATTTATGCATTAAAAATGTGGAAAAAAAATGAAAAAAACATATATGAAAAATAAAGTGTGGAAAAGCAATTTGGAGCCAAAAAGTAAAAACGTAAAAATAACCTAAGTTTTAGATTTTCCATTATTTTTCTTGTTCAAACACATCCATGGGAGAAATATTATAGGTTTACAAGATCAAGGTGGGCCACTCCAAGAATATTTCTCAAGTAGCCATGGGTCTGATATGTTCTAATGCCATCATTATAAGGTAGGGTTATTCTTTGGCATGCATATGAAGAAGGGCAGCTATCAAGAAGATTCTAGATTTACAAATGAGTGGTCAAAGGCATCCTCAGGAAGTTGCACAAGAAGACAAAGTGTTCATTTGTCTCTAAGGCAAACATTCTCCTTCCATCTCAACTAAAATACATTTCCAACCAAGAAATCAAAGGGTTTGGTTCAAATATTCATTATTACTTGTAGAGGTAGTTACAATAATGATTTTTCATGCAAAGGGATGAAGATTACAAGTGTCACAATAAATTTGAGAGCTATTTACAATTTTACAATATTGTAAATTGCAACCCACATTCTTGGATTACAAAAAGTGGTAAAATATATATAAATAGAGGGCTTGTCCTCTATTCTAAGGTTGTTGTTGGTCTTTATTTTTCCTAAGTATAGGATCTTCAAAATTTTGGGATCATTTTTGTGTGTGCATTTTATCTCTCTTTCTAAGGTGGTTGTAGATGTACAACCATTAGCAAGATCTGAGACCATTTTTAATATGTCTCCCGTGTCCAACAAGGAGAAAATCCACCATGCTTATTCCCATGGCAGCATTCTAAAACACTAATGTACGTAATATTTTATTTTAAAATAATGGAAAATACTCATGGATTTTAGTATTTCCTATTGATGAAATGCAGTGATGATTTTACAAGTTATGATGATTTGATATCTAGTTTTGTGTTTATTACTAGTTATCATCTTGGGCAAAAATTTAGGTTATAAATCCCTTTTTACATTGTGATTTGGAAATATGTTGTTAAATACCTCTTAAGGGTACTATGGATTATGGATTTAATAGGAAAAAGTATTTAAAATTTTAGTTGTAGTGTATGCTCTAGGTTTTTAAGAATCATTTTGGTATTTGCATTGTATTGGCACCAATGGATAAAATCACTCCTAGTAGTTCCCATTAGCTTGAAAACCATTTTTATGCATCTTTTCAAATGATTAATGTCATGTATATTGAAATAAATATTGTTTTTTGAAAACCACCAGGACATTACTCTTCATATTAACCTAACTTGTCCTACCTATTTTACCCTACAAATAATACACCATGCTAAATATTTCAAGTGTTATTTGCCTTGCAAATGCATGAATATTTGCATATACAAAATGTGTCTACTCTTTTTGATTTAAATAGTAGCATTGCAGTCTCTCATTCATCCCCTTGTCTTTTTTTTTTTAAAAAATGAAGGTTGCAAGCACATTCACATCTATCTTCAGTAGCTTGTATGTGACTTAACACATTTGTTCATTCTGTATGACAACCCTTTATGGGTGGAGTGAATAATTTTAGTTATTCCCTATTTATATTTACATTTGTGTACTAAAAAAATCTATGGAGGTTTAATTTTAGTATCATTACATGTGAGAAAGCTACCCCTTATGTCCTCTCACCTTGGTTAAGGCAGATCCAAAAGTAGCAGCGAGCTGACCATACCCTTTATTGGTGCCTTCTAGTCATTGTCTATGTTGGGTCCATATGTGTGCTAAACCCTTCCCTGGATATAATGACATATTATTGGGTTTATGATCCAAATTTTTCATTTATCTCAAGTTTACAAGGCTGAGCAAATGAGGTGTACAATTGGGAACCAACATAGTACACATGATCTTACCATATGTACTATATAAAAAGAGTCCTGGAGCCTCATGATCATACTGTATTTTGTTTTAAAATGTTTAAAATAATAATTATATTCTAGTTGGCATGGTTTATTAATTGAAATAAAAAATATTTGAAACGCTAATATGGATGTGGTTAAGACATTTTGGTAGACCTTATTATGTAGTTTGTAATTTTAAAACTATGAAAAGGTTTTGAATATTTTTTTAGTTATATCATCCTTGCTTTTCATTATTTTCAAAGATAATAAATAATAAACTAATTATTCTAAATAATATTCAAAACGCTTTCATAGATTTAAAATTACAAACTATATAATAAGCTCTGCCAAATTATCTTAACCATATCCATATTGGCCTTTCAAATATTTTCTTATTTCAATTTTAAAACCCTAAACCCTGAACCAAAATATAATATTACCTTAAATTTATTGTGTCTAAAGTGGCCCTTATCATTCACACACACACACACCCACCCACACACACGCGCGTGCATATGAAAATTGAACATCAAGGATTTCATGTATTTGATTGTGGCCTATTTACCATTTAATTAAAAGTGACATGAGGATTTTGAAATAATAATTCATGCTTTTCTTAGGCTGGTAGTAGTTATTTCATTATGGTTGTAAAGATGATGAAATGATTAATTTTTGTGCACAATGATGGTTATATAATTACTATTTACATTTTGTTTTTAATTGAATAATTTAATGCATTATATTTTTAAGATAATGAAAGTTAGTAAATATTTGAGATCAGATGTATAAAATGTTTCTCTTAGTATATTTTATTAGATGTTAAGATGGAATCTAGGTTCAAATGATTCAATTAGATATGTTCAGGGTCATGATTACAATCAACAAAGTGAGGTTTCTCTTTCATGGGGAAGCTCTCAAGGCGATTGATTCTTTCATGGTCACAACATTGTTAACACATTTTTTGTGCCATTTAATCAAGGAACCCATGTTTTCTTGCATTTTGATGCTAATGATGATGTTTTTTGGAATTTTCTCAACTCTTTTCCTGTTAAGTCTTTAAATTTCCATGGAAATAGAGGATGGACGGAAGCACATTGGAGGAATCATCCTTATAGATGAGTCATTCTAAATTAGTCCCCTTAACACATGCATGTTACTATTCATCCTAATGGGCATAATGTTCAATTTCCCAAGCCACCTTAACATGAAATTATTATTGAATTAACTACAAATTTGTATCGCAATGAAATATTTCCATTTAACACTAATATTCCACCCCTTGAGCCTAAAAAACCTACTTCTTCTAGCATGAAATGTGCTACCAAATCTACAACACAACCTATGGAAGTCAAAATGTTAAAAAATATTAAGTTATAGGTAGATGATTCTGAAGGAGCCTCTACCTGCTTGATAGAACTTATCATTTCTTTCATGGAGTATACTGAGTATTTGATTGATAAGGGTGCCCCTTTAATATATTTGGTTTTTGATATAGACTCTGATTAAAACTTTAATTCTTGTGTTGAAATTTCTATGGATACTTGGTATTAAACACTATCTTGATATTTTTAAGTATGTTGATACTATTTTTTTTAGTTTTGATATATACATGGCATATTTCATTTCCTACAAAAAAGTGTGTTTGAATGGTTTACTCTTTACTGAGAAATTAAACACATGGATTTTAATGTTTTATAATAAAATTTTGAAGTTATTTCTACATATTGATCATGTTTTAGCCTTGCCAAAATTTGTAAATAAATGTATGTAACATGTGTTAGGATCAGTATCTTACCAAACCTTTATCTCATACACATAAATTTTTGTATAGAATTCAAGTCAAATACATAGAGAATAATATTATATTAAAATCTCTTTAAAAACCATATAGGTGATTATAAAACATATAGGAATACTATTTCTTATAATTAGGGAGATACAATCTCCAACAAAATCTCACACAAATCTCCCTAAATAAACTTTGAATAATTCAAACACTATATATGAATATATTGCTATCAAAAATATATTCATGTAACTACTAACCTATATAAAACTAAATCAAAGTCTATTAACGTAATATAGTTATAAAAATAATATTTATGTCATTAATAATAATGTGAACACACTATACCTTAACATTCACCCCCTTGTGAACATTATTAATCCTATCCTAAAACCCCTTAATGTGAGGATGAGAAAACTAATCTCCCATATCTACACCTATGCTCATGACTTGGTTAGTTTTAGAGGATAATCACAAACCTTACATGATGGTTTTATAAATGGTTGACCAAAAACCAAAATAGTGGTTTTAAAAGTGGTTAACTAGAAACCATAAAACAATCCCTGATGGTTTTATAAATGGCTAACAAAAAACCAAAATAGTGGTTTTACAAGTCACTAACTAGAAGCCATAAAGAAATGGTTTTACAAGTAGCTTATCATAAACCATGTCATGATGTATAATATATATTCTAGCTCTCATCATTTTCACATTTCAGAGAAATGATATAGGAATATATAGGTCACCTATGAAAAATGTTAACATGCATACAATATATTCTTATTCACACCACACCATGATGAAATCAAATACACCACATAACTGAAAAGAAAAATGCTAGTAAATCAAAAAATGGCACCATTGCTAGTGGCTAACGAGAGGATATGAAATTTATAGCCTATATTTCCTCTTTCTAGTATAATAAGTTGCTTACTCGGTCGATATCTCGATGAAGATCAATTTGATGTTATTTTGAATGGAATGGGGTACCCTCCACTGACACATTCGACATTTGACTCAAGACATCAGGGTCACCAAAAGATGCATTTGTAAGGCATTTTATTTTTTATTTTTACAATTTGTTTATTTTTGAGACTTTTGACTCTTGAAAAAGACTCTAAGTCTAAATGAATTTTACTCTTAAAAACCATTATAAACTATTTTATTTCTTGACTTCAATTTTGACAACAAAATGACATAAGACCTTTTAACAAATTTGAGTTTTTGGATAATTTATAAAAAACCTATCTCTAAAATGACAATGGGTTTGGAAAATTTATGAGACTTAATCAAGATAATATTAATGGACATACACAACAAACTAAAGAGTATGAAAAAAAACAATATCCTATTTTAATTGTAATCAACTAGACTTAATATTAACAATATTGATGTATAATACTAAAAGGAACTATAATATGACATCCAATTTATAGATTATAAATCAAATAAATATAGAGGATATTAAAAGAAATTAGATAAAATGGACTATTCACCAACTATAATACTAAAATCATAAAATTAAGCACAAAACCATTATTATCAAAAATGACAAGATGTTTTGGTTTCCAGGGTCTTAACTATGCCACTACCAAATGGTTGGAGGCTAATGTGGAAGGAATATTATTTGTGAATATATGGATCTTAACTAAGTTATCACATGGAATGAATCCAATGATAAGGAATACTGAATGTTGTGCTATAGAAGACATTGAGGATGTCAAGTCACCAAGTGACAAATTCAATACAAATGGGAAAATTTATGGTCTACTTGTAGGCTTTGATATGTTGGCATGATGAATCCATGTCATTTGAATGCTACATGATCACAGATATTTCATGCTTTTTTAGGAGAATTGATGTTATTTGTAGAGTAACTAGGTGAGAGACCAGGCAAAAACATGTGGAAAAATAGACTCAGGCAAATACTTTGATACTTTTATAGGTATATAGATGATTGGGGGATAGTGAAAAACTACAAAAATGAATAGTATAATAATATTTAATAGCTAAGATGGATTTGTCATTTATCATGGGATTTAGTGTTGAATAAATGATGATATATTATTATAGAAAACTCATATCCAAATAGGATTGTTAATACAATGATGCAAGGTATGAAAAACTTGCAATGTAGAGAATTTAGCATAGGTTTTACAGGGAAGTCTATGCATATGCTAGTTGTTGTTCACTGATAAGAACCAATGAAGATTAACTAGTGGCCTCCAAACTATCCATATATAGAATGAAGAATAAAAATAGACTATTACATCTAGTCTAAACACTTATCTTGATCAGGTGCTATCCATATTTAGGCATGATTATGCTCTATTTCAAATCCCTTTGTTATAGGGGCAAAAGAAGATCACGTTTCTACTCCATGATTCTCAAGGCTAAATACCTGCTATGATAACACTATTAGGATCAAGAGTTTACCAAAACTTTATCTCATACACATAAAGTTTTGTATAGACCACAAGCTAAATACACAAAGAATAATATTGTATTACACTCTCTTAAAAAACCATACAGGTGATTACAATATATATAGGAATACTATTTATTATAATTGGGGAGATACAATATCCACCAAAATCTCACACAAATTTCCCTAAATAAACTCTGAATAACTCACACACTATATATTAATAGGGTATGTGCACAGAGATGGGGGAAAATTCCATGGACATAACCCATAATGTGTACACATTATAAAAATAACACATACACATTATGTAAACTAATAATAACATGTAAATGTTATAGGAATATGTACGTGTTCTTATAATTTTAAATAACATGTACACATTATTAAAACTATAAAAAAAACACCCCTCATCCTCCTCATTCTTTCCATTCGTGTTTTTTTGATTCCCATTCACATTTTGCACTGTAAGATCATGTTTTGCCTTGCAAGATCTCATTTTGGCCTTCAAGATTTGTTTTTTTCCCTCTGTTTGTCATGTTGATGATGTTGTCATGAAGAAAAGGTATGTTTTTAGTAGATTAAATCATTTTTTTAAATTTTTTTGTGAATGTGAATTACATCTAGTTTATTTTTTTATTTTTCTCCAATAGTTCATCATGTTATCCCTAACCCTCCACCTAATCCTCTACCTAACCTTCTACCCAACCCTCCACCTAGCCCTCCTATAGTTCCCCTAGATCACCTAAATATCCAAAAGGATATAGTTGCTCACATAATGGAGAATAAAATTGAAATTAAGCAAATAATTAGGATAACGAGGGAGCCCACTTCCACAAACACCCACTACACTTATTTGGCCAATACCTAGAGTTAGTATTAGGTCAAGTTGGCTCGATAATGAGTCAAATTAATAGATATAGGTCATATAGGGATAATTGTAGGGCTTACTATGCTGACAAATTATCAGCATTTTAGGTGAAGAATAAAAATATAAAAAAATCAAATTTGTGCCTTATTTATAAACCTAACCACCAATGCCCCATTTCCCATAATGACCAAACATTTATCAATCCAACAATGATAACATGATTTTATTAAGGCCAATTTTTAGGAGTGATGGTGTATGGTGTTTGACTATCCCCCTTGTAATAACCATGAGGTCCCTTTATACATTTTGAGGAAAATTTATTGCAATTTTATCCTTAATCAAATTCCAAACTAATTTGACTATGCTGAGTTTCAAGGCTGAGGGAAAGGCTCCACATAAGATCAACTAGGTGCACGTCATGCATCTAATCAGCTTACAAGGATCCTTACTTGAAATCCACTTCATTTGGAGATTACCTCTATGGTGATAGAGGTTGTAGAGATAAACACTTTTCATGTACTTAGTGCACTTACTAATACACATATTCATCATACGATTAGACTTTCAGAGATAAGTGCTCAAGATATTCCATCTAGTGGTTGTACCTGACCCCACCCATGCAGATGTTGTGGTGCTATATGCACTAGACCATTAGATGATTATGGTGGTACTTTATGGAGCTTCAAGGATATGGTCTTGACTGATGGGTTATTAGCACACACATTTGGTTTGGATACATTGAGAGTCTCTACACACATGCAGGTATATTTTATATACATTTAATGTTAAATTTTTAAGTTATATTTATAAATTAAAAAGGTAAAAAATAATTTACATGTTTAAATTGAATAATAAATATGTATTTTTTTGTGTTCCATGAGGAGAAATTACCTTTGACATCACAACTAGGTAGTGGGCCAACCTAGGCTACTACAACTATTCGTGTTAGTACGATACAATATACCTTTATAGAGGTAAAATATTAAGTGAATCTTATATACTCTAGATGTAAATTCATACACCTTAATTACATCCTTGGTAGATTTTGTGTAAGAAAATATAAAATACCTAATATAATTGTGTTGAACTTTTTATTGTTTGATGTGTTAACATGGATTGGTGTAACTTGCTAGAAAATCATCCTCCATCTCAACTATGTTTTCAATAACCAAAATAGCAAGTTGAACATTTGATTGATATACCATTATATGTAATTTCCATAGCAGATCAATCCAAATCAGTAAGATTGGATGTACATATATATATATATATATATATAATTCATTTGATAAAAGTTGTTTGGTACAATATATTTCTATCAATTTCCCAATCAAGCATAGCATGTATTCATCAATATGCATACCACTCATTTATTTTAAATAATAGCCTCATATCCAAGCACTTGATTCCTTATTTTCCTAATCACATATCGTAGTTCAATATCTATGATCGATATCCAAAATGGTCATAGCTATAAATTCAATTCTCATCTTGATTCCATCTGAGCATAATAATTTCATCTCTATCTATGAAGATATAAATTTAGATGGCATAGCCTCTTGATCCCATTGTACCTAGTCAATTCCATTGGTTTGTTAGGATAGTGTCCATTAGATCCCATTTCATATTTTGGGAGAGCATTGACTATAAACTATAGCCTATATGTATATGGTATAGGCCTTACAACCATATACAAATAGGGGACCTCAACCCCATATAGATAGATGGGGTTGAGTAGTTTATTACCATCACCTACGTAGGGTACCCAAATACCTAATATATTTATTTGGGGGAGAGGTCATATCTATATCCATTGATGTAGAGCTCTATCAAATTCTATACCAAACTATGCCTATATCCCTTCCTTTCAAGGTTCTCCTTCATTCATTCATAACTCATTTCCTTAGTCCTTTGGGAAATCAAATAAGAATGATAATATTAGTCAAATTAATCCTTCTACATTCTTATCATTCTCTCTCTACATCCTTGGTCATTTCACTAAAACTATCTGTCTACTTACCCCTCACATACACCTTTCCAGCTTTACCTTCTACTAGCCCTATTTTTGGGTAAAGCTCCTTGTTGGGAGCATCTGACAGATCTTCACCAAAAAATAATTACATATTTAAGGACCCATTTGGCCCATACAACTCCCACATTAACAAGTTACAAGACTAAACACAAGGCATATAATTTCTTATTTTAAAAGCTATATGTTTTCCAAGAACAAGGACTATGGACAAATAGGATTTTACCACTTCTTGACTAATTAGATTCCTAAAAAGAATATTCTCAACACTCTTATGTGTTTTTAAGTTAACCTTATACATAATTTTATACCAAAATAATCAAATACTCAGACTATAGTTCAATCTTGGACTATATGCAAGACTAAGTTTGTTAGCAACTTGTTTAATCAATGAATTGCCCAAGTTATTAATTATTACACTATTTGTTTAGCTGATGACTAGGGTGGACACTCCTCCATCATTACGATTTGAGATAGACTCAGGTATTTATACTATAATGTCATCTACATAGGCACTCATTGAGGTATGTATATTCACTTGTAATTTTTAATTGTAATTTAGTACTTTTGTTTTAGTAATTTTACTATATACTTTGTCAAATATAACTTATATGCATGAATTTGTTGTGTATGTAGAGATTTCATATGACATTTAAAAGTATTATTCAGGTTAATAATATGATATCTCCTCATGTTTATTCATCATTTGGCATGCCTATTCATGCAGTTGAACCTGGCACTGACCCAATAAAGCGTCAATAGCAAATTGAGGAGGAACATGAGATTGCGATAAGTGCATGTTTAAATGATTTTTTTATTATAGTTTAAAAATTGAGTTTATTAACTTGGTTTCATGTATAATTGTTAATTTTATTATAATTTTTGTATTTAAATAGGTTTGGCTACAAGTGAGCTATGTGCGTAGTACCCATAGTCAAACCTTGGAGCAATCCAAGGCATTTGGGATATCTCCATCTACAAGCAGGGCATCCCAAGGAGAGTCTTCTTTGAAGAAGACAAAGAGAGGGAGATTATTTGATGATTAGGATGTTGCCGATGATGTAATTTTTTGTATGCTTAAATGACAATGTACGCATTTTTGGCATTGTACATACGTATATGATGTATTCACCTGACATTAGATACTATGTTGTTAGACACGATGTAATTTTTTGTATGCCTATATGACAATGCATGTGTTATTGACATTGTATGCCTATATATGGCATTCATATTTTTTACTTTAATATTTAATAAAACCAATTAATTAAATATTTTTTGAATCACTTTTATTTACAGTATATAAATGATTGGTTTTGAAGTATTCTTAAGGATTATAAATGTTATGAGATTCAAAATAACTTTTTAAGATAAAGTTGAAAATCAGACCTAGTACTTAATTTAGATTCTTACACCTAGTACTTATTTATTGTACTCTTAGTATCACCTCCTTGATGGCATTGACCTTTTTCCATACATCTTTTACCTCATTCCATTCATGTCTCATTAACAAATTTCCTCTCAATCTCTTTCTAGTTTCTTCCTAGGCACCTTCTTTGGGTCTTAAGGACCAAATATTGGTCTATGTTTCAAGAGATCAACATGTTGTCACATATGGTCTTATATGATCATAACATACCTGGTATAAACCCCTTCAAGTACTCAAATAATAGCATACTCTCATTCCACACCTTATGGATAAAATGCTCTCTCAAGGATTGTATAATTTTTTACTGTATTTTGTATTTTATGTAAACATTATGATTTACCAATAGATTATAATGTAATTTATAGGTAAAATATATTATTTTTCATGTCTATTTAAAATTTCATAGCCCAACTCCACCTCTAACTATCACTTCCTTCATTAGCCTACCCTCATTTAGGCCTAATTAACCCTATTCCAAACCCTTAGTCCTAGAATTTGTACACATCCATACAATATAAATTTAAATCATTTTTATTCACCTTTTACATGTATATGAGATCAATATTATAAATTTTCATTAAATTCACATGGTTAAATCTCTTAGAAATGCCTGAAGCTTGCTAATCTAGGGTTTCCCATGCCCTGTACATACTTTTCAAAGGACTAATTTGACCTTCCCACTAATATTATTATTTTTAAAACATACTCATGACATATAAAACATCCCATAACACATTTCCAATGATATTAAAAACCAACTTTGCCTTTATGCCTTGGAGACTACCGGTGGGGATTTGAGCCTGCCTGCGGGGATTGCATGAAGTTTGGAGTGTGAACACCCTTGAAAAGTGTTTAAGATGTTTAATTTTTTTTAAAAATAATTATATAGTCTTTAAACCCTCAAACACATCTTAAAACTCCAAAAATTATGCCTGCATGAATAGTGACCATTATGAAACATGGAGGGAATTGTGATAAAATAGTGAGAACTTACACTTGTAATATGAACTTAACAAGATTATATATGATTATATTAGGTCATTAATAGAAATATTACCAATTTTAAAGTCATTTGGATATGTACTTTGTCATGTAGACCCTTTGTACCATAATTTACCTTGAGTTGCTTGTATGCTTCCTTCATGCCAAAAATTGTCTTTATTAAAAATTTTACATGAAAACCCTAAATGTGATCACTTATATATGACAATAATTTTAAGAAAATCATATTTTATAGTTTTAAGATCTCTCCAAGGCTTAAAATGCTTCCTGGCATCCAAAATTGATAAAACTTCCAGAAATCTCCAATGGCTACCTTATTGATTGCAAGAGGACTATGTCAAAATAGTGGGAAATTTCACTATTTATATGAGAATTAAGAAGTCATGTAATGTTTTTGTAGGATATGGAGACCATTATTACCAAATTTTGTGCTTTGACTCAATCTAGAGATACTCTAAACTGACCAATTTCTACAAGGCAGACTCCAATGTTGACTTTGATTTGACATAGGGTTGACTATACTGATATAGTGAATAGTTTCAAGTCTAAAAAATCTACAAAAAATATTTAATCAGTATATTAGGTCATAATGATCCTTTTCACCAAATTTTGTGATTAGAACTGGCATATTTTGGCTTGTAGGCCCAATTTGGCAAAAGTTAGTGACACATGTCTTCTTGGTCAAATTTCAAAAATGAGTCATCATCCTATTTTTCCTTGGTTTTTTATGAAAATAATTGAGAAGTATACAACTAATCATTCCAACTAGTGTCAATGTATTTGATGAATTTATTCTTATCTATATACACTCAGAGTCAAAAACATTATATTCTAACCTCCTACCGTATCCTCAAACATGCCAACCAACATTCATTGATGGCCCCAAGTCTTCCTTGTACCTATTTCCCACTTTTTCCCAAGTGGGACTATAAGGCCTATTATTCTTAATGCATGTTATTAAAGATTATTTTTCCCTTGTGACCTTATTTCTCACTCTTGACCCCACTTTCACACATAATACTTATTTCAATATTAAACAACAATTTTTAGAAGCTTAGACATCCACTCTAATAAATTATCCACTTATTTCCCCTTGTTGTCTTCAAAGACTAGGCCTAACAACTAAACTCTATTATAAACTTGTCCCACTAGGGTTTTAGGCTTCCTTGGGACTGTGGTTTGGCCATAACTCCTCCCATAGACTTGCCATGACCTCCAAACCGCCTTCAATACTTGATGTAGGGAAGCCATATATTTAGTTATCATAATTTTCATTTCATTATGTTAAATTTATATGTTGTGTGAAAAGAGGGTTTTTGGGTACAAGTTCAATGGATTGACATAATTGATCCATCTTTCTACTCCTCACCAAAAGTTTTGTCATAATTTCCTCTATTTCCAACTAGCAAATTTGCCTCTACGACTGGAAGGTAAAAGTCCACCAGTTAGAGAACATTTATATAGGTAAATTATATTTTTTTCAACAACCTTGACACCCACTGCTACCTACAAGTGCATTTTCACTACTATTCCAGAGCATGAAAACACTAATAACAAATGTTGTCAAAGTTGAAGCTACAGTTTGAGAAATCAATTTTTAGTGCTTGATGGATAAAAATTGGCACTACCAACACATCCAAAGGGGTGAATAATGTCTAGTACTAGGTTTTTGATCTCCCATCTAGTCTAGATGACAAACCCACCATGCATTCTAGGCTCTTGAACACTCTTCCCAATATAAGAAAGATGTTGATTTTTATCCTAACTTCAGGCATGCATAAAATTAAAATTGTAAGTCATTACGGAGGAATAATAAGATCCCTCATATGCATGGGGAATTATTATAATTACACCCTAAATCTATTCTAAATTACCTCTAATATCAATGTATGATAGAAGTTGCAGTAAAGGGTCCTAAAATGCAATTTTTTGGTAGTGAAGAAACAACTTCTTGACCTCCAACTAACAACTTTGCCTTTAGAACTAGCAAGTGAAATCCACCACTTTGAGCACATATATATAGGAAAATTACATGTGTTCCAATAATATTGTCACCCACTTCCATTCGCAAGTGCATTTTCACTACTATTCTAAAGCACGAAAACAATGACAACAAATGTTATCAAAATTGAAGCTATGATCCAAAAACTCAATTTTTGATGCTTGTTGGCTGAAAATTAGCATTTCCAACATGTCTAAAGGGGTGAATAATGTCCAAAACTAGTTTTTTGACCTCCCATCTATCTCTAATGACAAACCCACCACCCATTCTTGGCTCAAAAATGCCCTTCCCAATACAAGAAAGATGCTAATTTTTAGCCTAACTTCAAGCATTCATAAAACCAAAATTGTAACTCATATGGAGGAACCATAAGATCCTTAATGTGAATGGTAAAGTCCTTTAATTTTACCCTAAATCTAGTCTAAATCTCATCTAATATCAATGCATGGTAGAAGTTGCAATAAAGGGTCCTAAAATGTAAATTTTTAGCAGTGAAGAGACAACTTCTTGACCTCCAACTAGCAACTTTGCCTTCAAGACTAGACATTGCAAATCCACCACTTTTAGTACATATATATAGGAAAATTATATATGTTCTAGAAACCATGACACCCACTTCCACTCGCAAGTGCATTTTGCCTACTGTTTCAGAGTATGAAAACACTTACAACAAATATTGTCAAAGTTAAAGCTATGATCCAAGAACTCAATTTTTGGTGCTTGTTGGATGAAAATTAACATTTCCAACATGTTCATAGGGATGAATAATATCCAATACTAGGTTCTTAGCCTCCCATCTGGTTCAAATGATAAACCTACCACCCATTCTGGGCTCAAGAATGCCCTTCCCAATACAAGAAAGATGCTAATTTTTAGCCTAATTTTAGGCATGCATAAAACCAAAACTATAAGTCATATGGAGGAACCATAAAATCCCTTCTGTGCACAAGAAAGTGCTTTAATTACACCATAAATCTATTCTAAATCACCTATAAGAGTAATGTGTGGTATAAATTACAATAAAGGGTCCTTAAATATAAATTTTTGGCAGTGAAGAGACAACTTCTTGACCTCCAACTAGCAAATTTACCTTAAGAACTAGAAGGTATAATTCCACTAATTTGAGCACATTTATATAATAAAATTACATGTGTTCCAAAAACTGTGACACCCACTTTCACCCATAAGTGCATTTTCACTATTATTTCAGAGTATGAAAACACTTATAACAAATGTTGTCAAAGTTGAAGCTATGATCAAGAACTCAATTTTTTATGCTTGTTAGATGAAAACTAGCATTTCCATCATGTTCAGAGGGGTGAATAACATCTAGGACCAGGTTATTGCCATTCCATCTATCCTAGATGACAAAGCCACCACCCATTTTGAGCTCAATAATGCCCTTCCCAATACAAGAAAGCTATTGATGTTTAACCTAACTTTAGGCATGCATACAACCAAAATTTTAAGTCATATAGAGGAACTATAAGATCCTTCATATGTATGTAAAATTACTTTAATTTTACGCTAAATCTAGTCTAAATAATATCTAATAGAAATTTGTAATAGAAGTTGTAGTAAAAGGTCCTAAAATTCAAATTTTTGGTAGTGAAGAGACAACTTCTTGACCTCCAACTAGCAACTTTGTCTCAATGACCAAAAGGTGAAAATACATCACTTAAAATGTGTATATATATTCAAATTACACATGGCCTAACAAACATGACACCCACTTCCACTCGTAAGTTCATTTTCATTACTATACTGAAGCACAAAAATATTGACAACAAATGTGTTTCGAAGGCTATAAGGAGAAATAAACTTGTCATGAGCAATTATTTAGGAGTGAAAAAATTTCAAGTAATTTTAGTAAGATTTTATTAGCTTAAATAATATGAAATTATTTACTAATGGTTCCAACAATGTGATAGTGGAAGCTAATTTGGCACCACTAACCTATAAAAAATGTTAAGTAATTAAAGATGAAATTTATGCACGTACTACCTACAAAATAAAAATAAAAAACATTTGGTGAAATTGATTACATCTAAATTTTACAAGTCAACATACCTATGCATTTCAATCCAATGAACCACTTGGATCTATTCTAACATTGATAGTATTAAGAATAGCTTCATGGTCTGACTCATGAACTTTCCATAGATTCTTGTTTCTTGGCCTCCCATGATATTTTTGTAATTGAATATTCGTTACAAGAACCAAATTTGAATAGTGTAGAATCTTCCTTTGAGTTTCAAAGTATTCAAACAACCATACATTTGAATTTTATAGGATATCATCAAAGCCAAGTTCTAGTGAGTACCAAACACCTAGTGGGACAATCAATGTTTTCTCCATCTACAACTAGGGAAGTCAATTTTTTCTTTCCATCTACACATCGACCTAAGTAAGTAATTTATTCCCTCTTCATTTTAATCATTTGAAATAACTACTAAACCATGGCCTACATCATAACAACAATTTTTAATGACATTATGAAGACAGATTATGAGAATAAATAGTACATAAAAATTAATCTTCTACCTGGCTATACTAAATTAGATATATGGTCAAACTCATGTGAGGATGTCATGATAGTAAGTTTCAATACTGGTGGAATCTGATATGTGTTGATTGGACTTAGAGGTTTAGAACTCTAGTCATCTACCCACTCTTATGACTTACACTCATTCCAAACAAAGTCCATACATGGAGAACAAAAGCATGCCAAGTGTCACATATGAATAGTCCAAGAACTTACATTGGAGATATGAAATGAGTGGAGCTCACTTGAACCTGTTAGAGTCATACAATCCTCATAGTTTTCAAGTATTTTTCCTCTATTAACCAAAAATGTCTACAAATAGTAGAATTTACTTGACCACCATAACATATGTTCTCATTACACTAGTTAATCATAGTTTTTGCATCAATCACATTAGCAACATTGTCATATTTTAACTCTTCCCTTTCAATGGCTCTTTTTATACATGCTCTAGCATCATCATGCTCCCCTTTTCCATGGCTAACCTTAATGAAACTCCAAATATGTTCTACACCATTGGTAATGTGCATCTTTTTCAACCAGTAAAACATCTGTGCATTCTTGAATTATGATGTGGAATTGTCTAACCAAATGTAATGTCATTTTAAATTAGCGTTCCTCTAAGTCAACTGTCCATAGAACTTATCAAAACAACCTTACACATACTCTATACAATGTGATCAATTGTCATTGATATATAAATGGTACTCCCTTAATATTTTTTGATGTTCCTCTGTATTATTAGGTGCATGCATGAATGTTATATGCATGAATAAGATAGTTTGTGATTAGTTGTAATACTGTGATTAAACTTCCATTTGTCGTTTGAATCTATAATTTTATGCAAATTCAAATACTAAAACAATATAATCAAGTGGGAATGTGTCCTTGCTTAGCTTGGAATATTCATCTAACCATTTAGCCCTATGTGTGTGCTTTGCATACTCGTAAACAATTTTGTCCATGAATTCGACTATAAATTCTAAAATAGGCATCTCTTTCATAACAAGCTCATGCCTTTTATATTCTTTACCATATTTTACTTGATAAGTCATAAATTTGTATTTGCTCAAACCAACTAATTCCTATCCAATTCTAATTGTACACTCCTCATGGATACATTTTTTCAATTTTGTCAATCCATCATAAATGTTTTAATTTCTATCGAAACATGTTTTATCATAAAAGAGATGTCCATCTAGTATTTGACAAAAAATATTTGAAATAAATTCCTTGGTTGATTTTAGTGAAACATCTATGCCACACTCTTACAAAATGTTATTACTATATAAAGTACAATGAAGATGGCAAAAAACATCATAGTGCATTGAGAATTCAACATGTTGCCTACAACAAGTGGTGTGTCTATGCGATTTATTTTTACATAAAAAGGATTTAGCCATCTAAAAAGTCTTTGACTAGTAGTAATTTGTTGATGTTTTTCCAAAAATTTAAAGTAAAATTGTGATGCAGGAGCATCTACATACAAAATTCATGCAAGACATGGCTACGTTGGGATGCAAGTCATGTTTGAATTCAAATTTAAATTTATTGTATTTTTCCCTCCAACATGTTGTTAATGAGGAGTAATTGTAAAAAGTAAAGGTAAAAAGTAAATGTTGGGGCTGTTGAGAAAATAAAGGATGACTGGTTGAAAATATTTCAACCTTAGTATATTGTTGCAATTTAAAAACTGTTTTTGTTTTATCTTGAGCCCAAGTTGGGCGTAGAGGTTAGAGATGAGGCTATTAAAAAGAGCAAAAGAAAATTCATTAAAAGGAGGATAGTGGGATGTAGAGAAGAGAGGAAGAGAGATAGAGAGGTGAATCAGGAGATCAAGGTATGTAAGAATGTAAGGGAGAAAGAGGAGTTTGCATGTGAAGAAAAAGAGAAGAAATGAAGTATCTCATAAGGATTTGTTAAGCCATTGAGCATGGGATATTTTAACTCCTGTATTGTAAGTATTATTGATTTATTAAGAAGACAAATATTTGATTTTCATGTTATTATATGCAAACAATGCTCTCATGTATAAGAGGTTTGACTTACACAGTATGCAGATCTGTGTGTGTGTTTCTTTGAGCATAACGAATAATGAATATCTATAGAAAAGAAATGAAAAAAAATAATTATTTTAAATTAAAAAAAATCCAAGACTTTTTTTTCGTTTCAGGAAGTTTAGAATGCATGAAAGGTTGTGAGAATGAATGAGCAGGGTTGTGAACAGAGTGCTTTGACAAACACACAGTCCACTGTTCCAAGGTTAGATTTATGTGAAAATACATGCATGAGACTTATAAAAGGTGAGTAAGAGGTATATGTGGTAAGATATAGTTTATATGAGAATAAAATAAGTCTTGAAATCATTTAGATACTTTAAAAACTCCAAAATTTAGTTCTCGGCCTGTGTGAATAGAAAACTAGGCACGATTGGAAGAATGAATATATCGCAATATTTACTTAATGAAAACTTATGAAATTTTTTGTGTAGATGCACCTTATATTTATGAATCCAATTAAAGTTGTTTCAGATTTAATGGAGTAATTTGTAAAAATATATGGTCAAAATACAGACCTGCAGTTCTGAAACAATTCAGAAAAAAAGTATTCCCAAGTCACTAAAAAGGCCATAACTCCTAAAATAATAATCCAAATGACTTGATTATTTTTGGAAAAGTTAGATAAAATTATTTGTGATGTAATAAAAAAAAATTCATTCCAAAATGAGCTATATATTTGTAGATATAGATGACTATGTTTTTATCTTCCTGTAGGTGTTCATTTTTCAAAAATTGTCAAAAAGCCAAAGTTGAGTTTTCCTTAATTTTGAGTGCTATAACTTGGTATAAGGCTTGGATCATATTTATTATGTTGAAATACCTTAATAAATTTGGTTTCAAATTGAATAAGGGGATAATAATGATTTTGACCTATTGGAGGCACAATTAGGCCTAATAAGACCCACAAGCTTCTGAACAAGGTAGGGAGTTTAGAGACAAAATTCACTATCTTAGAGTCTTATATATTATATGAGGATTGACACATGTTAGATACATTGAATCACATGTGTTTAAACTTATTGGAAGATTCAGATAGATGCATACTGTAGATTGAATACCTAAAGCTCCATTAAGGCTTGAGAAGGTAGTAAGGGTTTCAAGCATCATAAGGAAGATCAGGAAAGAAGATTGCAAAACTAGAAAGAGTATAATATTGCATGGATGGATTCATTGATACAATCATAAGTGAATGTTTGTAAAGTGAGTTTGGTATCTATCAAATTGTATTTGAGTCATATCCAAAAAAATTTTTGGATGTGGTTCAAGATTATGAGAACCAACTCTTCTTTTCATTACATCTCTTGCATTAGGTGAAACTCTTGTATTATCTTTCCAAAATTGTGCAAGTAACTATTTCAGAACATCGACTATAGCCTTGTCCTTTCATGGAAGTATACTATATAATGACCAGATCTCTTTCATATTAGGTTCATTAAGTCTTTCAATTACTTTCATTAATGTTTTTCTATTTATATCACATTTTTGACTTGTTTTTTAAATCAATCATTTTTTAATCTATTTCAGCACTTACCGCAAAAGTTTTCTTTATATGTTAGGTAGCATTACAATCTTTGTTGCATGATTTTGGGCCTATAATATGACATGCATCATGTAGATTTTCAACACTTTCATCATTTTCATTATCCATGTTAGATTTTCTTAGTCCTAATGTGTACATTATAGGTCTCATCTTAATAAATTTCATCAATGAAACAAATAATTGACATCTTTGACCATCATACTCTAATATATGAAAGAAATTATCCCAAATTTATTAAGCCAATCTTATTGAATGGTGGTCAAATATTTTGTTAAGCATTGGTTTCAAAATATTTTCATCAACTTCAATTAAGTACTTATATTTTCTATGCACAATTCTTAGAGGTGTTGATTTTGGTAGAATCCATTTAGAGGGGGTTTCAAAATCATTATATGTTTTCATGAAATTTTCTTCATTTTGTTTCTTCATTATGTGTTTCCATGAAATTTTATTCATTGTTAATTTAATCGTTATTTGAGTCCATTAAATTTTCTTCATTGTTTGTGGATAAGGTATCATGCATGGGCTGTTCATCAACATAATAAAAAACTTTAAACTTTGAATGTGAATTTATAACATTATCTAATTTTCTATTATTAATTTCATCATAATTCAATTCATTATTTTGAATTTCATCATAATTAAATTCATTATTATAAATTTCATCATTATTTAATTGATTATTGTCAATTTCCTCATTATCTAAGGCATTTGGCTCATCAGGGTTAGTGTTTAAACTTTGTTTGGAATGAATTGCTTACATTCATACCTTGTTTTTTCTCTAAACTCTTCTAATTACTTCTATGGTTTGTTCTTAAAATTATTCCTCCTCCTTGAACATGAACTAGAGCCCATTTTGACAAAATCAACTAATAAATTACTTCAAATGTGGGGTATAAAAAAATGCAACCAAGAAAGCGTCTAGATTATGTAGTGAATGTTTGTGGGGACAACAATCTTGATTATGGATAAAAATAGACACTGAAAAGTGTGTTTTTATTTGTATTTTAAGGAATGTGTATGCATTATAGGAATACATATGCATTTTTATAATGTGTACACATTCCTATAATGCATACACATTCCTTGATGTATAGGCATATACTATAACAACAAGCAAAAAGGCTCATATTCAAGCATTTTTTCCATTGTAATATTATAATATGATGCAATAGTACTTAATAAGACTATAATATAATGCATAAATCCCTAATATAATGCAATAAGACTATCAAATATTGTAATAACACTATCATATCTTGTAATAAGGCTCAATATGATGCAATAAGACTATCATATGACGTAAGAAGGCTATCATGTGATGTAATAAGACTATCATGAAATGTAATAAGACTATCATGCGATGCAACAAATCTCTAATATGATGAAATTAGGCTATCATATGATTCAATAAGGCTCAATATGATGTAATTAGGCTATCATATGATGTAATAAGGCTCAATATGATGCATAAATCCCCAATATGATGCATAAATCTCTAATACATTATGTAATAAGACTAATTAATGATGTAATAAGCCTCACTATGTAAGATGAAATAAGCTAATTTTACCAAAAATCCCATCATAGGTCCTTATAAAACTAGGTGAATAATAGGTTCATAAATTAACACTAATCACATTCATGAGTTTATGCATTTGTGATGAAATCAAAGTATTTAGGGGTTGCATTTTTTATAAAATTCAGATTTATGGTTAGGGGTTTAGTTTAATGGGTTTGTACATGTGTATATGTCATAAAATTAGTGTTTAAGGGAACTACATACATGTTCAAGTGATAAAATTAGGGTTTACGATCAACATGTCATGAAACATGACCTAATTTAGCCATTTCAATCACATCATAGACTCTAATTTAGGTTTAATGGGTTGAAATTGGTCACATTTGCATTCGTATTAACATTTATAATTAAATTAGGTTCAGTTAACTCATACATGTTGTATCTAGATTATACAATTGATTAGGTCATAAATATGGTGTAGGGGCTCAATTTTACCTAAATCACATCCCTAATTAAACCAATCAACTAATTTGTTCAATTCATGATAGATACAACCATACTTAATTTTGTTCCAAATCATATATATCATGATCTTTTACTTATGTCAAGAAGGGGTCAAAATTGGCCTCCCATGCCTCCTCCATTGAATTTCCCCTATAATTGAACCTTGTTATGCCACGTGTGTACCTCATACATCTGAAAGTGTTAAGGCTATCAGAGATGCATCAAGTCCTAGAAGTTTTAGACTCAATAATTCCCCCAGAGGCCTAATATAATTACATATCACCATGTGTACATTGTACTTGCTTGAAAGTGTCAACACTGGTAGAGGTGTCAGGTCCTAGAAGCATTAAGGATTGAGTTATCAGATTGCTATGAGACCTGATCCAATAAGATATATATGCACATGTGTATCTTTTACACACATATATTTGTATTATAGATATAACTATCACTTGTCCTAGAAGCATTAGATTTGTCAGAGCCTTAGGATGCCCAATCCAATCAAATATTTCCACATGTGTAGGTCTAGTACACCTGGAGAAGTGTTAGAGTTGTTAGATATGCACATATTTAATACTTAGACATGTTTTATCACCGAGCCAACCAATCCAACTATGGCCTATTCAAAAATTTGTCATACATACATAGAAGCCAATAATGTTTAAAGATTAACATTGATCTAATCAACTCATGTCTAGAAAATAATTCACATGGTACAAGCCTCCGAATTACCATTACTATATGAAAATTATAATGTAAATCCCTTTAAGGTCCCATCTAAATTGAGAGAGCACCAAATGTTATTAGTTTTATATGTGTATGTATTCAAATTATTTAAATCCATCTTCCCTCAATTACCTCTAGAAATCCCAAAACTTGCATTCATATTAAGTCCTACATGTAGGAGAGAACACAATTTAGCAATGGATAAGCTTCAACCTCAAATCCCAAGTCAGAGCAAGAATTTTGATACATGTACTACTTTCTTGATATCTACATCATAAGGTTTAAGATCATTACAATGAAATATGAACAAGATGATTTAAGATATATGTAAAAAATACATATAATCTTGAAACCTTTGGTGAGGGGGTGTACACTGGTATTCAATTTTGATCAACCATCTATATGAGGTGAGTAGTTCATCATCCAAATGAATAATTATCGGGTCTCTTTGCTTACCATCATCTATGAGGGGAAGTAGGTCTAAGATTTAGGGGACATTGTCATAGGTTTAATGTATCTTGAATACGTTTAATAGAGTTTGAGCTAGGGTAACTTATGCATATGTTGTAGTTGGTCGATGTTAGGTCTATGCCATCCCTTAATGGTTTTGAACAAGGTCCCTAGGTAGTGTATTTAAATATTTTCTAAGCTTTACATTCATCACTATAGGCATGACATCTTAAAACCACATCATCACTAATGGATACATGTGACCATTTCAAGTTTAATGAGCTCAAAACCACATCTTATACAAAATAAAATGCATACCCAACTTGACTAAAATATTTAAGAATTTAACATGTAAATACAATTGTAGGTAAATCATCCTAATTTCATATCTTACCAACCTAATTACATAGTAAGGTATAAAAATCTATAGTATTGATAAGCATCAAGTGTTGTCTAGCTTGTTTTAGATCTTGCAATTGTTGCATCCATGGTGCAGTTAGGACTAGTCCCATGTCAAAGACACACTCTTCAGATGATGTGGGAATGGATGGAGTGTTTTATGGTTTTCCCATGTGTGATGGAGGGGTAGACATGAAGGAGGTGCATGAAATGGAGGATTAACCATATTTTCATAAGATATCTTAATTTTAGATAAAATTTAAATAATTTATTTGAATACATTAGGGGAATCAAATTTGAATAATTGTAACAATAAAAAACTCTTGTTAGACTTTCAATTGGGACCTCAAAATGCACCTATTGAATTAGATGCACTACGTGGCCTTGGAGGAAACTTAAGGGATTTTATTCAACACATTTTAGGAATGCTTTTGGGACAATCCAAGGAATGATTCATAGGTATTGGGCTCAATTAGATAGAATTATTAAAATAGATATCAAAGATATGCAATGTTGTACCAAGGGCTCAATTCTTATTTCTACTTACACAAGATTATATATAATACATAGTCCAATTCAATGGGTTTGCCACTTAAACAAATTATTTCAAAATTTATAAATAAAGGGGTCTCACCAAAGATATCAAAGAAATAATTAAAGGGTAGGATACGATTTTAGGCAAGTAGAATAATATCAATAAGAAACGCAAAATTTAAGGACAAGTAGGATTTTAGGCAAGTAAGGTCGTAAGGTATATTCTCACCCTACCAGGGGAAAGATCCCAATAGTTATGCATGTTTCAATTGTCAAACAAGGATTTTGTTATCATGTGTTATATTGAAAAAACATATTAGTGTATATAAATATTAAAATACACTAGAAGCTGAACATGTAATATCTAATCCTTCTTCAACATTTATTCTATAAAATTAAAAGTAACCAATCACATCTTGCCAAGTAAGAGTCGAGTATTGATACTCTAATGCACAAAGATTGGTACATTGAAGGTTAAGTTTTGATCATAGGTTTAAAAAATGCATTTTATGACATCTCATAATAAAATAAATTATATTGTTAAATGTATAATGTGTTAGACCTTGAAACCTTAGTTATAAGTAGTTAAGATGACATATTGAAATAGATAATTTTTTTGAAATCTAATGCAATATTATGGCACCTTAATTTACCATCCAAAGCTAATGGGACCTTTCCCCTATAAGAAACATGAAATTTGACATTTCCCTTACAAGAATGCATGGCTAATGAGACATCTCCCCCACAACAAACATGAAAATTTCTTGTTTTATTTTATGTCAAAGGAATGCATATGCATTATATAACACGTACACATTCTTTATTATGTTATAAAATATGTATGGGCTATATAATACATATGAATTATTTAAATTTGAATTTAAAACTGATTTTTTAGGCTCATAAATGGCTTGAACATCTGATTTAAAGGCTTGTGACTATGCATCTACAGTCGAGACTCAGAGTTTTAGGAAAAACCAATAAATTTCAACTTCAATTGTCAAACACACTATGGATTTCAACATCAAAATTCAAAAAATTATTACCATTACAATGAGAACATTTTCCTCTTTCTAAATGTGTGATTTTTATAATTTTTGGGCTTTTTCAAAGGTTTAAACTATATTTATTTCTAACAACATCTTTTTTAGGCCACTACATGCCTCACCCATACATGTCTATTCATGTTTATCTAACTTGTTTATCATTGATATCAATGAAAAATAAATCATATGGTAACAAACTAGGCATAATTCTACATAAATTCAAACAAATAAATCAATTTTCATTTTTTTTAGGTTGTTAGTGTGGGTCACATAGATGACTATCCATTTTTTTGTTATTTTCCAGGATATACTTAATTATAAAATTAATAAAAAAATATTCATCATAAAAGTATTTAAAAATTTCATAACACACTAAAAGCTCTAATCTAAATATTCACCAAAGGGTTTCTAACAATATTAAATGATTCTTAAAAAATAGTGGGTTGCAAAGAATGGTACAATTTAAATTTTCTTAAAAAAAAATAGGAGGTCCTCTTGAAATTTTATATGTTTTTCCTATTTATACTTAACCATTTTTCAAAAAAAATCTTTTTGGAAAGTATAGTTGAAATGCTATAATTCATATTTTTATACCATCTTCAAATTTTGATTATAGTCATCTCTAATTATATGTAGAAGTTTATATTTCTTAAATTTTGAAAAAATCATGTCCACAGGTAGGCCTTTTTTTGTCCCCCAAGTGGGTGCACTTACCAAATATAATGTTATCAACAATATATTCATGTAAATACTAACCTATATAACACTAACCCAAAGGCTATTAACATAATAATGTTATAACAACAATATTTATGTTCGTATTAATAATGTGACACACTATACCTTAATAACACGATCAAGATTCAATACAAGCTTGAGGGAGATGTTGGAATGAATATATATTATTATTATCCTTCATGTTCCAAAATTAAGGTTCTTGAGGGCTTTTTGTGTATAGTACATACGGTTAGATAATGTGCAGTACTTAGTATACATTGAGTACAAACCTATGTAAGTCTTTCAAAAAAATAATATAAGATGTAAAATGGATATCAAGAGATTGATATATAAGAGATTAATCTGTAAGTATACATTGAATACATTGAGTCTTTTTCTCTATGGGTTATTTTATTTTCATTTCTTTTTCCCTCTTTTCAGCTATAGAGATATAAAAGGGATATCGAGAGATTAATAAAACATTTCGATAGAATCAAAAATATTTCTTTAAAGAGATTGCCTATTCTATAGGCTTTACTCTATTGGATAGGTTAGGTTATATTATTTAAAATCTGATCACATATACATATATTTGATAATTGAGATAAAAATTATAAAATAATTTTTCGAAAATATCTTAATCATATCTATAATCAATAATGGCCATTCAAATATTTTTTTATTTCAATTAAAAAACCATGCCAACCAAAATATTATTATTACCTTAAACTGGTTATGGGGCCATAGGGAAAGATAACCATGAAAAATGTGGATGGCAAGCTAATATCTTTAAATAAATGATTTTTAGGGAACTCATCACTATATTTATTTATTTCAAGATAGATGACTGTGAATGTCAAAAACTACTCTCAATCTTCTATTTTATTAAGAGAACATGTATATAACAATTATAAACTCTATTACAAAGATGTAAATGTATGCGAGCATAGTTAAGTTGTTTGAATACATATGTGGTGGTGTCTTAATTTTTCTAAGAAAAGCTTTAGTAGTCAAAATATTGAGATGAGAGGCTGGAAATAAAGATGCAAACAAATTCTAAGTTGGTTTCCTTATGATTTCAAGGTATAAATTTATCTTTCTTTTATTTTGAAGATTGGTTCTGAAGACTGAGAGTAATTGTTTACATGCACAGTCATTTGTATTATAATAAATAAATATAATAATAATAATGTTTTAACCATATTCATAATCAATAATGATAAGGTCTACCAAAATATCTTAACCATATCTATAATCAATAATAGTATTTCAAATATTTTATTATTTTAATTAACAAACCATGCCAAACAAAATATAATTATCACCTTAAGATTATCGTGTCTTAAGTCACAGGGGGTCCTTAACACATTTATAAAATTAAATATTTTTTTCCTCATATATGGTTTTAATGATTAAAAAACTTAACAATAAATATTTTTTGGACCTAATTTTTATTTTATTTCTAGTATTGAATATGGTGTAAGTAAAATTAAAGCTATGAGGATCGATGTTTAAATTTTTTCTAATTTTTTAGTGAATTAACAAGAACATACTGATGGGATCTAAGGCAAAATTTAATGTTGGTCCAAGACATCACCCATACGATTAATATAAATTTTTCAAATAAATATATGCTTGTTTTCTCTATTTTTCTAATCATTTATGCAAGTTATTGGTAGAAGTGAAGTTGTTGGCGCAATATAGACAATTACACTTCATTACACTATAGATACATCGGATAAATTTGATATAAAATAACAAGTGAACACCAAAATATAGTTAATTTTATCTATAATAGAGTTTGAAAATGTTATAGACATGTTATCTTAATCAAACAAAACACAAAAATATACCTACTTGGTATAAAATAACTAGGAAAAACCACAACATACTTATGCATCTCTATAATATTATTTACATTTTTTATAAACATGTTCTCTTAATCAAATAGAAACAAAAATACATAAATTAACTATTAGAGTCATACAATCCTCATAGTTTGCAAGACCCTGTTCAAGACCCCGAAGGGCAAGTTCCATTCAAGAAAGGTCTGAGCCTCAAAGTGTAGCAGAAGCTGCCAAGTGTCACATGCTGAGACATAGTTTCAAATGAAGCTTCAAAGCATGGAACTAACCACATGTCCCGTCCCAGTGTAGTGGAAGTTACCACGTGTCTGTATCCACACCTATGGTCTCTAACAAGTTTCAAAGCTTATTCCAATAAGCCTACTTCAAAGCTATAGATGTCGCCATGTGTCCTTGCCAGCGTCACAATGGAAAGTGGCCATAGTAAGCAAGAAAGACATGAGAGAGTTGCTAAGAAGAATGACAGGCCCACAAACATCAAATTTGTCACAATGAAGTGTCTATTGATTTTTGTAGACTTAAAGCGCGTACCCGAATGCATTTAAATACCCTAAGGCTAGGACCAAGAGAAGGAAGAGACAAAGTGGGAAACTCAGTAG